>JANIPN010057536.1:0-70246 GCA_027478595.1 Erythroxylum anguifugum
CCCCACCCCCCCAAAACATCAGAAGGCACAGCTGAGATGGCTAAGGGCGGCGGCCATCGGCTAAGCGGCGTCTGATTGGAGGCCTACGCGCTCCAGGCGGCTCAGCTGAACTGTGCCCCGCGTCCTGAGCTGCGTTCTAACAGGCTGGGGTGACGGGCCTCGGGTTTTGAATTTTAAGGCAACCGGGCTAGATAACCGGTCGGATTCAAGTGATAGCAATGGTGATGAACAATGGTTTTAGTGCGAGCGATCGCAATCCCCCCATAACCGGCGGTGGGGCTAGTGAGAGGCCGCCAGCCTGCTTCGTACCGGGCTATGAAATACCTGGAGAGATGTGATATCGTAAAAACTTGTCCGCGTGTGATTCGCGAAGCGCTTGCGCTTGCGCTGTGTGATGCAACGAGGCTGAGCTCAATTGACGCTGACCCAGAAAATAATCACTACATAGTGTCAACTTTACTATCAGGTTTACTATGTATGGAGAGTCAGCATGCGGAATACGCACTAGGAAAGAAAAAGAACCACCCACGGCGCTCCTTCCGAAAGCGTCAAACGAGGCTGTTAGGCCTCTGGGTTAGCGCGGGCGGCTCAGATTAAAGCTTTTGATTTTCAATACGAGGCACGTAAAAGAAGGCCCAATTGAACTCACCCTCTCTGTGAGCTACAAGACGAAAATAAGGCTACGGCTGCCTGATAAGCTGCGACACCAAGAAAAAAACTTAAATTAACAAAAACTTTTCCGATACAAGGAAGGAAGGAAGGTGTGGGAAATTATGGTTTCCGAGATCGTCTCACATTTCAGGCGTGGTAATCAAAGTCCGTTAAACCATCAGCTATTTCAGGCTGTGAGTTGGGACGCGGCCTTCGGTCCGTCCCAGTAGCTTAACGTTTCCAATATAATCCTGATCCCCATGACACCTGGTTCATTTTTCTGGTTTACAACCGGCCGCAAGATCGGCAGGTGGTGTAAAGTATGTCGCGTTGGCAGTGCTCGAAAACAGGAGCGGTCTATGCTTTCGCCGGTTAGAATAGTCACCTCGATCCAACGCGGCTTTGGTGCTTGGTTTTGTTTCTTGCGATCGTCGCAGGAGTCGGCGGTGGTGGTGGCCAGACACGTAGCCAGCGTGACAAGCGAGCATTTTCCACTCCGTAGCGCTTAGGCTTGGCACCGACACGCAAGCGCCGGTCCCTTCGGTCGCGCAGTCGCGGCCACGTCGGGTAAGTTAGTGCGCTCCACTTTGGAAGGTGGCGGCGGTGATGGACTGGAAATTCGCGTCCAAGTTCTTACCGAAATTTCAGAAGTGAGAGAGGCTCACATGTCGAAACAGCACTAACGTTTAAAGGGTGAGCAACTCGATGCCTGAGTTCGGCGACGTCAGCAGATAGCACCTCTCAAGACTCAAGCACCTGGTAAGAAAGAGAGAGTGTGTGTATGTGTGAAAGGAAGAGAGCCTCGGTGGATGAGCATGGCCGTGTCCACCAACTCCACGATTGCCGCCACAGATCTTACGACGCGTGTAAACTAGGCTTACTCAGTATGGGAAATCCTTTTCGTGACCAATCTGGTCTGGATCTGCTTGGCCAGTCGATAAAATGATTACTCTGTAGGTCAACACATCCAAAGATGTGATGCGTCGGCAGAATCATAGAGCAAATTTTGCAAATCTACAGGAGGAAGCGCATGGCAGCATTGTGAGAGATCCTGAAATTGTGTTTCACGTCCCAATCCTCCCCTAAAAGCCTTCATCCTTCTAATCCTTTGTGGATGGAGGCCTGCTGGACAAGTCTTCGTTAGCTTAATGCGTTCTGGTTCTGGTGGAAAGAGTCAAACCATGACGTTGGGTTTAAGGCACTATCCCGACATCTGAAGGTGTATAGCGACAAATTTTATTTCTCAATTCAATTGACCTGTCGCAGCAGCCCCATGGTCCGGGGAGCCGCTCCCGAGGATTTAGTGCAAATACATTAGTAGGAAGCGACAATTGCTTGAGGCTTGAGTCGGATGGGACATGGGGATGGATAGGGCTGTTTGCATGGCGGAAATCCTACAGACCGGCGCCTCTCGCTGCCATTGGCCGAGACCCGGCTACACGCTGCCACTATCAGCACTAACAGCAATTACTTTTTGCTTTACATAGTAGTAGAACTACAAGCCACAACTCGGACAGCCATACTACCAAGGAAGATGGGAAAGGCACATCGTCATCCAAAACAACACACTGTAGGTAGGCATGAACCTTAAGCTCGCAGCAAAACTTCGGCTTCCTGTTAGCAGTATTCTACACGAATCGTGCCCGCAGATTTCGGAATACAACCTACAGACTGCAGCGGGTCCTACCAAAGTAGATTCCAAATTGAGCAGTAGCCAAGGTTGAACCTTCTGTTTCCAAGCCCATCCACCAGAGACCGTGCGAGTTAGGTAAGTAGTGCGAGGATTTGACATACCATGTCCGAACGCAACGGTGTACCATTTGTATACGGGCCGAGTTTACACAACGGGAATACTCTGGGAATATCAATTGTTTCAAAGATCAATAACAACCTCATGAATATGCAGACGGACTCGAGATATCACAAAGCTAGTGTTGGTGAAAGCAAGTTGGATCGACTACCTAGGCAGGCGCAACCCCCTCTCCAAACCCATCATTTCGCGTGCCCCTATTCGTAGGACGGCAGACCAATCGAAAGCGGAACTCCCAGCGCAGTCTCTATTCACACACTTCATTGCTTCGAGAAAGAGTGTGCTTCACTTCCAGTGTACATCGTGTGCTGCCAGTATCTCCCGACTCGGTCCCATCCATTCCAAAGTGGCTCGAACGTGAGTGCTGTCAGATCCCCAAAGGCAAATTCAAGCCAAGAACAAGGCATTCTCAGCTCCGTGTCAATGTAGCTGGGACCATATGATTACTCAATAGCCTCGGCATGTGGTGGCGGTGGTGGACTGTTCTATACCTCATCGGCTCTGGCTACACAGGGTAAGGGAGTACGATAATAATGATAGGTGTTGTATTTTCCCCGCTAGCAAGCGGAGAGAGGCTTTTGTTTAAATGCCACAAGCCCTGTACTCATCGAGTCTTCATGAAAGGAGTGATTATGGTCCTTTGATGGTTCATGGCGCCCTAAAAGCTAGCCTAAGTCTTCGCCAGCTCTAGAACTTCAGAGTAATCCGGGCAAGATGACAGAGACAGTTTTCTGTATAGTAGATGTCACACAACTTGCGAGAATCGGCAATTCCTTCAAGTCTTTAAAATAGTCCATAGAACGGCCTATCTCGTATTCATTACTTTCTTACCAATACCGGCATGTAGTAAAATAGCCGGGCCCTTGTCAAATCCCATAGGAGGCCAAGGAAACAATTGACATATTTAACGGAATGAGCAACGACGATACTGCAGTCCTTAAAGAGCCGGCTCTCTAACTGACACCCGAATGCTACGTCAAGTTTCATTTGCCACGATTCCAATGCAAGTAATACCGCCCACACATGGCGGCGACGAAATAAGATAATTGCTTGTCATCTTTTAATAATGGGCGCCCGATTCGTGAATCGGGGACTTTGCGCCTGAGGTCGTTGGGAGCGTGGGAGGGTCACGCTTTCCGACGACGCAACCTACAGCCCTACAATTGCGCATCTTTCTTACCGAAGTAACCCCGCCATTGTTGCGGATTGGCTTGGGGCTACAATCGCTGGCACCCTACCTGGACCTGGGAATCTGCTTTTCGAAACCTATATCGTGCTAAATGTAGACATGTACCTCTGGCTCTTTGAAACTGCACGAAAGGCTCGTATACTATCCGAGCGGGAGATGTGGCCGTTGAGTCGACGGGCTATTGGAAGACCAAAAATAAAGTCGTTAGGGGTCGGGTTTGTACGACAGGAGCAAGTCAATATGTGACTCTTCCAGAGCTGAGACGAGTCATGAACGCCAAAACAAGTTCTGCCAGGGGCCCCATAACGCCGCCCCTTTGTGCAGAGTCGGTCTATTTCTTTTATGCGGCTGTCAGGTGGCCAGAGCTTCTTTTAATCAACGCAAAAGCAAGAGAGCAAGAGAGCAAGATTATCCAGAAGTATTGCGCAGCCAATGGACCGTGACGCGTACGTACGAGTACGATCCGTGGCTCTCCAATGTTTTCCGGCATCTCGCTTGGAAGGTGCGGATCGAACCCCAGTATCTCTCGCCCGCCGTGTATGCTGTCATGTTTTTGGCCTGCGCCTTGCGAGGCTGCTGACCACAGCCTCCTTTTCGTTTTCTCTTCCCTCTACACGAGCCTTTGACAGGTTACGCATGCAGTTTTGAAAGAATGCCGAGTGGATTACTTCACGTCCCCAGCGTTAGATACCTTCCCTTAGTGGGGCTGTAGGACCTAATCATGGTTTGGAAGTTTCCCCAGGCCGACTTGATGACCCTGATTCAACCGTCCTTTCCATTTATTTTGCTGAGCATCGGACTTGACATTCCGACTAGACAACGAATGCAATCTTGGCATGGTTCTACCTCATGTCCAGCATGACCATCGTAGACGAGATACGAACAGCTGAATTGAAATGGCCTTTTTTTCAACCTCCCCACCATCGCTGAGACGTCAAGCAGGAGACTTGTCATGGGCTCCCTGGGGTTGGAGGCGTAGCACTTAGCCATTCGAGACATTGCTTAATTGACAATCTTCTACTCAGAGTTGCCGCTCGCTCGTGTGCCTAAATCGAATGTAGGCGAGCAATCCGACTTCCCCGTATGCCTCCATCGGTATTCTCTCGCCCCTATTCGCCACCGGCGCCTTTATGCTTTCTATTTCTTGTACGCACCTCTATTGACTGCCGCGTGGATGAAGACCGATATTGCTTAAACCTCTTATGCTGACACGGATATCCCCAGATAGGCTCCTGCGATGCTTGCGCCATAACCCCCCTATAACGTAATTTTAATGGGATCTGAGCCAAGTAGACACTCTAGACTGCCAGGTGTAGGCGGCACACCATCTTCGTAGCGATGTTGCGAGCCAATGCCGATATGACATACAGACTCTAACAACAGCCAGTGGTTTCTATTATTCAACCCCCCTCCGTTGAGACATCTTACGAATGACCGTCTGCCTACAACGGTAACTTGTCGGCATGAGTCAAATATCATGAAATGACACCGATCGAATCCCATAGAGCGTGCCGTGTTCCAGCACCGAACGGTGAGCACCGAAACGATGCCCCGCTCGAGAGCTCGCGCGCTGTTCGTGAAAACGATTATCCCCCCTGCCATCCTGGCCCGATCTGGCCCGTATCACCGGGAGGTTTCGTGCCCTTTTAAGACATTGCAATATCTTGGCCGTTCATTCTTGTTTTTGAGTCGAGGCGAAGTAATCGGTTGGAAGGTCTACGTAAGAGAAGGGTTCAAACGGCTTTGTGTTGTGTTGCATGTCTGGTCTGTGTAACTTGGCCAAAAAATATGCCCTTTCTCAGTGGGTCCAGTCAGAGGCTCTCTCACCTTCAGCCCAATAGTAGGCAGGAATTTGAGGTAATTCAACCATTTCCGACCCAAGAGATTGGAGCCAAGGCTTCGCACCAGCCCAGAGATCTAGTCCTCCCCGTTAGCTTTCTTTATTTATTTGCTATTTTTCTCCCCAACAGTAGAGAAGGCGTCAACGACCCAGGTCTGTCTGGATGTCAGGTGCTGCTGGTGCCAAGCCATTGACTAGGACGAAACACGCAACCGTATGACCCGTAGGGGTATGCCGTAGTTGCTTCCTTCCTTTCCTATCATCCTCTCTATGGGAACGTCGCGGGCTCTAAGGGATAGTGCGCGGGAGGGAGGACCGGGTATTGCGAGACAATAATACGTTACATCACCAGTTCGCCTCGAACACGACGGAACATTCATCCAGACGATGATCTCTCGTTGAAATATTTGCTACTATAGTACAAACAGGGTAGGAAATATGGACAAGCTCCCCATCCCAACCCATGTGGCCCCATTTTTGGGAGTCAGCTATCGACGAGAAAAGAATGACGGCTCAAAACAAGAAATCTCTGGAAATATTGTGGCCTGGTGATTAACCCGCCGAGTTGTGGTATCCCAATCAAAACCCATGCTTAAGACAGCTCCAATAGCATCCTATTCCGTCGCCCATCGAGTAGAACATCTCCTGCAGGTAAACTAACGTCGCCGTAGTCTTTAGCACCGATAACTTCCCGAGCCGCAGCCCTGATCGATTTCAAGCATAGAAAAGGGAGCCAAGCGAAGCCTCCCGAGTCCGAGACCGAATGGGAAAGTGCGAATAAGGCAACTCAAACAAAAAAGACAACAAAGACGACTGAAAGTCCTAACTCCGACAATACCCAGAATGGAAAAATCCCTTTGACTCAAGATCGTATCCCAGTCCCGTGTCCCAATCCAATACAATTGCCCTGACCTTTTTTCATTCCCATCGCTCATAATCCATCGTTAAGAAACACACAAAAAGTTTAAACAAGCTAGCCTACCAATAGCAGCGACAGAGCTTTGCGCGTGCGCCCCCCCTTAGAGTCGCCCGAAAGCTGAGGCAGACGAGGCAGCGCGAGGAGAGAAATAGGTAAAAATAGAAAGGCGAAACAGCCGTCGCAAAGAGGGCGACAGGCAACGCAGTAGTGACAATCAACGCAAAGTGATAGTGATACATATCCATACGGCCTCTCGATAGACCTGCCCTTGTCCTTGTGCCTGTCCATGACCCACACCGACATGAAAGGGCGACAGCAGCAGCCTTGTGCAGGCATGGAACCATGGGTGGGCTGGAAGCATAGCGATCCGCCATCCGAGAGCTTGGCCATTCCACGAAGTGGCCCGGGCGTCTGCGTAGCGCGGCATGCGGGGGGGCCGGCAACGCTTGAAGTCCGACGAGCAGTTGCGACAGAAAACTAGGAAGGAAGGGCGCTTTCGCATACGAAGTAACCCATCTCTCTTCCCAATGGCGAGTTAAGGTTTGATTTGGACGTCGGCCGCTAGTGTGTGCTTTTGCTAGCCTGGGCTGGTTAGCACCGCCCTTCGGAGATTGTGCGAAGGAAGCTTTGGGCGTCGGCTCGTCCCCCCCAAGGCCCCCCACGTCGAGCAGTAGCCGGGCGAAAGTTTTGTGTCCGGTATGTCCGGCCCAGAAGGCTGGTCGACTGCTCGTCGAGAACTACCCGGGCCAAAGAGAGAGAGAGAGAGAGAGACCATGGGCCAGCGCCGATCAAGTGTCGAAGTTGAGTGGCAACATTGCGATGTCTCGCTTTTGCGCGGAGGTCGGTGGTGACGAGGAAGTGTCTCGGCGGTCGGAGGAGTAAGACGACGAACGGGTTGGAAGACTACCTGGTATTGAGCTAAGTACCGAAATAGGTGCTGATTGATCTTTGCCCCGGGTGGATTGACGGGCCCGCCTAAGGAAGTGTTCAGGAGATAAAGTTAGCAGACGCCCCGGGGTGTAGCCAGGAGCCCCCCAGCTAATGCAAGAGCGAAAGGGCACTAAAGGAGTGTGATTCCTAAGCATAGGCCAAGTGAACTCGCGTGCTGTCCACTCGAGGGGGGAAGGGAAGGGCCCCAGGGGAGAGAGAGGACCAGCTAAGCCCGAAAAGGGCTAAAGCCCCCCCTTCCCATGTGCAAAGCCTCCTTCGACGGCCCCCTGGTGCGTCCCTATACCTGGTAGTCCCTCTAGTCTGGTGCCGCCCACTTGTATCGAGTCGACCTTGCATGCAAAGCTGAAACAAAGTACTGCACATGCATAGCCATTTTCCTTTGTGGGCTCTGGTGAGTCGTGACTTGCCAGCTGTTTCGTTCGTTCCCGTGCCGTGCATCGCCCACCCCGGGGCTGAGGTAGAACGCACAACAAAATAAAGCCCTCCAAAAAACTTAAAGCATGGAGTGGAGGCGCCTGTGGTTCGCTGCTTGCTTTGGCTGCTCAGCCCAGCCATGCCATCATGCGCGCCAGTATTTTGTAGCTGGAAAGACAGACATCACCGGGCCAGCTGGCTGGCTGGAGGTTGTAGTCCCTTCCCTTTTCCATGCCCCCCCCCGCAGGCTTTTGCTGGTTGGCTGGCGCATCCAGTCGGCTGAACGTCTCGGGCCGGATCGCAGCCAACGTTCGCGCGTTGCGTCGCTGTTTCGTTTCAGCGTCCCAGATGTGGTAGTCGGTCGCTCTACCGACGGTGCGCAATTCCAACACCAACACTTGCAAAAAGAATTGTTGTGCGCAATATTGCATAATTGATGGGAATCCCGTCAGCCTGTTGGAATGTTATCTTTGAAAGGGGTTTCCCATGTCCTGGAAATGGTTTCGCTTGCTTGCTTCTGTTCGTTGGTCAATCGTCAGCTCGTAGCTCTCGCTTAACGTCCGTCTTGTTGAGTTTAGCTCCCCGGGTATCTCGAGGTTCCGGTTGCCGTAGATAATTAAGGTAGCTGTTTGATGGCCCCCAAAAAAGAGAAAAGAGTAGGAAAAAATGTCAAAGGGGAGCCCAAAAATAAAAGTACATAGAGGCCGTTTCTAGCAACCAAGTTGTGTGCCCCGTAAAGTGCGCAGATCCTTCCAGATGCATCCAATGAAATTCCCAAATAAACCGAAAATGTAGAAATCCTCCATGCCTAGTAAAGTACATGTAGGGGAGGCACTATTGCCTGTAGGCTGTAGCTGGACTCGAGTACATGGAGTACGATCCCGTTGATACTGGCAATGGAGGTGGCATCTGAGGCGTGTGGCTAAAGGCCCGCGGCCTCCCTGAGAAGTCCGGAATTGGAGATTGGAAGGGGAACTGCCTTTGAGGAGCTGTTGCCGGAGCAGCTGCAGAACCGTTGGCGTGGCCGCCTTCACGGATCTGGAACTCGAATCTCTTCGGACATCCGTCCTCAGAATGTCGACGGAGCGTATCTTTTCGAGCAAATCGGTTGCCACACAAGTGGCACTTGTGGGTTCTATTTTTTAGGTGTACCTGTTCCGAGTTAGTGGAGCACAAAAACCAAGCATTGCTGTGTCAGGTAGTTACTCACGGAATCAATGTGCCTATCCAGATCCGTCTTTCTCTGGAATTTTTTGGTGCATTGCGAGGCACCAACCAGATAAGTACACGGATGGGGATATTTGCGATCGGGGTTGTGGGTGTCCAAGTGGGATTTGTAGTTATAAGACCGTTTAAAGAGCTTACCGCACACGCTGCATTCGTGTGTGGCCTCTTCAGGTCTCGTCTTCTCGCGCTTGGGCTTGGTTCGCTCTGTGCTGGGAACCACCTGTTGGTTGCTGTCGATCGGGGGAAGTCGTCCCTCGTGGGGATGGGGATGAAGCCCGGCTGAGATGTACGCGGTCGAATCCTGCTTCATTGGCCAGTCAGATTGCGGCCGGTAGAGAATATCTTCGGCGGAGTTGAGCGTGTTCGTGTTGTTTGGATAGGGAAGAGGGGCTTGGCTCATGGCTCGGATATCAGGAACTTGATACCACTCCCCTCCACCCTCTTCGCCTTTAATGGGGCGAGGCGTGTACGCTTCTCCAGATGCCTCCGACGGAGCGCCAGAAGACACCGATCCACGATGAGACTGCATGTTTGAGCTTGGAGGCGTAGAGCAATAATCGAGGCCCGGTGCCTCGGGGGAATGCGGGCCTACCAGTCCTGTATTTGTAGCTGCAGAGTATCCATAAAATGGATCTGTATCCGCCAAAACGTGATCCGGGGGTTGCGAGGAACTCATGAGTTGCGGTTGGTGCATGGGGTTGGGCGAGTGAGACCACTCTGAGTGAGGAGAGGCCATTATCGGGCTGATTGTCGAAGAGGGAGGCATAGAGTAGCTGAGGCCCAAGCCTCTGTTCTGCTCCTGCTGCTGAGGTTGATGTTGCTGCGGTTGGTGTTGAGGAGACATGCTCTGTTCCGGAGCCGGAGTGGCAGGGTACGGCCTCGGTGCAGAGAAAGTCTGTTTGCTTTGACCCGTGTACGGCGAGACGGGCGAAGGCATCGACTCGGTTGCGTTCATATTTAAAGTCGATCGAGAGCTCCTTGGGAGATCAAGACCTTCTTGGGCTCGCACTCGAGAAGCGGGGTTGGTGAGGAGCAGTTGGTAAGGATACAGAAAAGCAAAGGCCAACGAGTTGGGTAAATAGTAGTAGTGGAGACCTGGTCCCGGTGAAGAGGATTGAGGCAAGTGATATAAGATTGAGACAAGGTTGCGCCTCGGAGGATTATGGTACTATCTAGTATTGTTGGTATCTTGCGGGGGGGTAAGAGGGGGGGCGGCTCGAAACTCTATATAAGATGGGAATGGAAATAAATATATCAGCCTTGTTTGGAAAGGAAGCGAGAACTGGGCGGTAAGGCAGAGGCTAAAGAAAGACGCCGTATTGAATGTGTCGATGGATGAATAGACGAGTTTTGAGGCTGTGAAATGAAACCTTGGTGGATGTGGTGGAGGAGGCTTTGGGAAAGATAAGTATATTTGTACTATGCCACTATGGTATATGCGAGTATGAGAGTCCCGTAGGAATATAAGGAAGGGCCTTGTCGATGGCTAAGCACAGACTCGGTAGCGTAAAGCCCAGAGATCAAAAAAGACCAATACTCCCAAGCAGACCAGGAGGTACAGAAGGGTGTGTACGGAGCATCGATGCAAGTGGAGAGGTGGTGGTAAGAAATTAGACTTTCGGTGGGCTGTACTATACTAGTAGTCTAGTATCGTTCGAGACGGGGGCCGGGGGTCGTGTGAAATGGAAAAGAAGCGTATGGGCTGCTGGAAGCTAGCTTCGAAGTGAGCGGCAAAAGATACACCAACTCCTCCCATTGCCCAATACATAGTACATAGTACGTAGCTGGCTGTCGGAGGGGCGAACGCTCTAACTCTCCAAGTGACAGGGGGGAAAAGGTGTCAGGAAGGTGGCAGTAGCGGGAATGGCAGGGGTCAGAATTGATGCTCCATGTGCCAGCAGCAGCAGGGGGGGACCATAGACCAGAGGACGTTACGAGCTTTACGGTCTACTAGAGTCAAGATTTCAAGAAGGATTTGCTAGCCAGGTAGAGGCAGGCACTGGAGTCTGGAGGCAGTGGAGGGGGGGAGGGAGCCAAAAAGGTCCCAAATGCTGCACGGAGAGAAGCACCAGCAGGTGAGCACGAGGTTTATTGGTCCGAGGGTGTCGGAGCATGGGGGCATGTGGTAGCCTTGTTGAGGCTGCTCAACGGCAACGTAGCGGACTCCCTAATTGGCGCACGGCGAGCCAGGGCTTGTAAGGCTGTACAGTTCACGCCAAAAAGGTGTGGGTGTGGGTGTGGGTGTGGGTGTGGGTGTGGGTGTGGTCGATGATGTCGAGAGCGTCTTTGAAACCGACGGCCGACACGGGGTAAATGGCCACATCGAGGCTGAAAAGGCGACTCAGAATCATACATGCATCGGAGGGGGAGGGGAGGCCCACAGAGCCATTGGTAACGCGAGACTCTTCGTACACCCTCCCTGCGCGGCTGTACCTGAACGCTGAACGGTTTTTATGCCCTCCCCGATTGCACGCTGCACGCTGCTTGGGCTCAGAGTCAGAGCAGAGAAGGCGCAAAGGCACTGACTGACTGGGTGGTTGGCAGTCCCCCAGGTGCGTGATCGCCCAGAAGGGACTAGCGCCGCACCCACGAGGCCGCTACCGTAGCCCCGTCGGTAGCCTAGTTTTCTTTTTTACTCGGTGGGCACTGGCCACTACTGCGTACAGTGGGCAGTCATTGTTGTTATTGTTAAATTGCCCAATATTGCCCTCCAGCCCAGCTAGCGACCAAGAGGGCTAACATTGCGAATGAGTGGTATGGAAACATCCCTGGGCCCTGGCTTCGATCGCCGCCCCCCCGTTTTTGTGCGATCGCTTCCAATAGCCCGCTTTTGGCTGTTGATCGCGTCGCGGAGGCTTTGGGGTTTCGCAAGACCGTTTGAGGAGGGTAGTAGCCCTGGGAGACCACAAGTTACAGGGCGACAAGAGACGAGGGTAAAACAATAAAAAAAAATGGAAATAAAAAATCACGACTTTCCTGGCCGTGATGTTGGCCGTTTGAGAGAGAGGAGAAGGGTGGCTTAGGGTTTATTTTGGTCGGGGCTGAGCGTGGGTCATGGGAGGAGTAGCCGGGGTGTGGAGATAACCACAGCCAATTTGCATAGTACTCTATAGTACAAAATACTTGCTGTGGCAAAACGAACGGCCGTGGCATCTTTTGCACCCCCCATCGTCTTGGCATTTACATTTTCCGAGTGCAATCGTACATAGTACTAATTAAACTTTGCCTCGTTCCTGCTTGGGGCTTGGGCGCGTGTTCCTCGACGAAGGAACAGCAATAATAATGGGCTTTCGTGTAGAGTAGACTACTGACGGAAGGTGCCAAAAGTCCGATACCGAGTGCAGCAATCACATCGTACTGGCTCGCTCGCTGCTAATTCTGACCCTGGGCTTCGTGAGGCTTTTGTGTCCAATCGCTTTTGGAACACGCAGATAGATATTCCGTAGTCAGTCCCAGGTACCTACTTACTATGTAGGTAGGTAAATATGTCTTTTGAATGCTTCAAGTGGCCGTGGCCCGTGTGGCGTGAATGGAAAGAAAAGCCGCTATGGTGACAGAAAGACGTTATCTACATAGTCGTATCGTACTATTACTACTACATAGGACGTACTTCTCTACCACCACAGCTACCACATACATAGTACATACCCTTTGTTTGGATGGATGGTGGGTGGCCCGCTGGTGCCACATCCGCCCTATCGCATCCGCTCTTAGGTGGTGGTTTGGCGCCCGCCCAGGTGCGTTCGGGGTGCCGGCGGCGTCAGCTCACGCAGAGCCATCTCCACACAGCGGCCCAATCGGTACCCTCGAAATGGTTACCGAAACCTCCACGGGCACGAGACAGCCCATTATTACTGCTTTCCTGGTCTAGTGACATAGGGCACAGGGGGAAATAAGAGTCTAACGAACGTGGCCATCCACGAGCTTTACCTGCAAAGGTTTACTGTGCACGTTGTTCGTTGTTCCCACCGACCTCTGGCGGGCATGGACCATCGGTCATGGGAACACCGCTTTGTAAATTGTGGGTGCTCCCTTGTCCGATGTCCATGACGCTCCTCGGGTTTTGCAAAAAAGAAGGCGTCGGGCGCTCCGTCATATATATCTTGGGAAAGCGAGATTGTTGATTATTACTTTTGTTGTTATTATCGTTACTACTGCAGCACGACCGTGGGCCTCGACCCCCCCCAGGTAGCCCTTGTTCGGCCCAAGTGTTGCTTTGGTTTTGTACGAGTACGAAGGGCCGCTGCTGCCCCGAGCCGCTGGCGATTTGGACAGGAAAAGGGAATAATAATAATTGCAGGCTGTACGAGTAGACTCAGAGTACCTTCGTACCGTGTAGCGTCATCAGCTCGGCACCGCCGTCCTTCTGCTCCCCTGCCTGCCTGACTGCC
The DNA here is from genome assembly GCA_027478595.1 of Erythroxylum anguifugum. Classification (NCBI taxonomy): domain Eukaryota; kingdom Viridiplantae; phylum Streptophyta; class Magnoliopsida; order Malpighiales; family Erythroxylaceae; genus Erythroxylum; species Erythroxylum anguifugum. Next base: position 13,393 of record JANIPN010057536.1, read on the forward strand.
CAGTGCCCAGTGCCTGCCGGTCGGTCAATCGTGGCGCCGTCAATAGATACAAAGGTGACACCGAGATTCCGGGTGGATGCAGTGGGCGTCACAGGTTTGCGCCAGACGGAGAGCTTGTTTTCCTTGCATTTGTCCAAAGGATGTGTGTGAGTGACACCACCGCACTCATTTCTTTTAAGCCTTGAGAGAGAGAGAGAGAGCCGCAGCCCAGTTGGAGTAACATTGCTGTTGCTTCAGGTGGAAAGGAAGAATAAGAGATTGGTGTTATTGTAATTATTATTATTACACAGTACTGCGTATCCTCCTGCCAGCGTCTGGACTCTTGACTCTTGACTCTGGACTCTGGACTCTGGACTCTGGACAAGAGACCGCTCGACAGCGCCGCCAAGTCACGCCAGGCACTCCATCGCGCCAGGGACTGAGCATCTGAAACACAATGAATGGCACCAGGTCGAAAAAGAAAATCTCAAATAACCGAAGTTTTCCCTTCTTATTATTACTAATTACTATTCTATTACATATGTAGTTACTCCCGCGAACGATGTGCTCGCACGAATACTTCGTAGAATGAGCGGCAATCTGCTTTTTCCAAGCTCCCGAACTGCCGAGAATGCTGGAGCCCTCGAGCACTGCAAATCGGAATATACCGTCTATGCTGGCGCGGGTCAGTGAGCTCCCACACACGGCCCGACGTTGTCGCAGCATGGAATCACTGCCTCAACGCCAATTATGCCACTGAGCCTATCAGTCGCGCAATTCGCGACACACCATTGATATTGATACATTATCACCTGCACAGAGACTGCTCAGCAAAGGAAGCTGGAGACTGCACGGGCTGAACGGGCTGAACGGCCGCTAACATGTGCTTTTCAACTGCACCTTTCGCATTACTATTGCCATTTCACTGATGTCTTCACAGCCCTGCTTGGATTCTGTCTGTCTGTCCTTCCTTACCACGGGACGGGAGGCTATTGTTCAATTCTCTACTGTAATCATCCCGATTGCTCCACGGTATTCCCGTGTATCCACTTGAGCCATGTGATATTTCATTATGTATACAACCACGGGCTAGACTAGATCTAGTCGCTTGCATTGATGTACTCTGGTATAAGAGCTGAGAGGTCGGTATTTGCGCCAGGCAAAAAAGCTCATGTAATTTACTGGAATGCCTGATGGCATCTCACAACAGTTTTGAATTTGCTTCACGTATATAGCTCTACTGACAGTTGTATACATACTAAGTAGTTAGTCCGTGAAAGACTATTCAAGCGCCCCCTATGTACTTAGACATGAAGTCTACTGTTCCAACATAAGGGCTGAGTTTGATAAAAGAGCCCCTTGTCGTTGAAAAACCATGACAAATTTTTCATAGGAAAGGCCTTCATTTATTTATGGGACGATTGCGGGTCTTACCAGGTTCATTTGGTTGTGACGGGCGGCATTCCTTTGAATCCTTCCATTCGATGCCTCTTGCCGCGTCCCGTCGGATCTCGGTATCTAACCTTATGTTGAATCGTTGCAATGGTCGCAAAAAGGAGCTGACCATGCAACAAGCTCGGCAAGTGGTCAGACGTCGTATCAACGCTTGCAGGGCTTGCTCGTCTGTAAGCAAAATCGAGCGGCTCAACTACGCATCTATTGACGTGAGCTCTAATTGTAGATATTGGTCAGCGCTTACTCGGCATCGGTAGGGACAGACATAGCTCGAGAAGGCACAATCATACGCGTTATTAGCAAACTCACAGAGTTTACCATGTCAACTGGTGGTGTATAGGGGTTTTGAGTTTCGATCCATGAGAGAATCGGACCGAGTATGTTTGTTGCAGCGAGCTTTCGTAGCCCGTACTCAGGCCAGCTAGCCAGCCAAAAGCTCTTGCCCGTCTCTCGCTGGTATCAAACTTTCCATACATGTTCCGACTCCAGATCATCCCTTTTGAGCCGTACAGAGGAGAAGACCTAGACGCCTTGCATTTCGAATGTGACGGTGGAGCTTGAACTTTGGTATCTGCTTCTGGGTGTACGCCTTTCGTGGAGCTATGCTGGCGATCATATCACGATCGGCATCCAAGTGGAGAACGATCCTCTCAACAGGCTTCGAAACATGCGAAGCCACTGCATGAAACACTCATGGAATATCGGGACCAGCCCCCCATTCAGCCTCCCATTCCTTTAGATGCGTTAAGCTCATTCATTTCCCTGATACTGCGACAAGTTTTGTGGAATCCACTTATGAGTCTCGACCTTTTGCGCAACCGTGTTGGTATGCCACAAACCTCTCCAAACCTTGCGGAAGTTTCATGGTAATGGTCATTCATTAATTTATCCAAGACTGCAGGCTGGTCGTCTCCACTTCATGTGGCTGCTAGATGCTAGATGCAAAAGGTTCTTGTGGCAAGTTCGCAACGGCGATCCATAATAACGTGTAGATCTATTCGCCCGCTCTAACCTACAGGGTATTCTTGACCCCTAGCCGAGACGTTCGAAAATATGCAGCGTTGCTGAGGTAAGTTGAACCTGGTCGTAGCCAGTCCGTGTTCACAACGTGTGAGGGGTAATGAGAGTGGGCCAAGAGGTTTTGCGACTCACAGGTTCACACAGCTCCATCGCGCACTAACTATTACGTCTCAGACGGCAAAAAATGTGCTCACTGCTCAGCACACTGGCATCGCATTGCTGTATGGTATAACCCTAAACCGACCGATGCTGAAACGAGATTGGGAGAGAAGAGCGGGAGGAAAAACCGTTGTGTGTAGGACGCCCGTCCCGTAGGTGATGAACTCTCTGTCCGATTCTGGTGACATGGTCGTCGATCAATCACTTGGAAGTTAACGGAACAGCAGACAATTTTCCCTCAAGAATCAAAGCTCTCTCCAAAGTACAACCCGACCACACGGCCATGGTATCGGTCGAGACAACAACTGTTTAGGCCGTGAGTACTACTCGTACGTATGTACTTTTGAATGCTATGCCTGTCACGCGAGATTTAAGCGTTCACAGCTACGAGGTACGATTATTCAAGGTGATGGCCTGTGCATTTGAGCTTGGTATAACCGGCTAAGAGGCAATGTGATAGTTGTCTTCACGACGCGTTAACTGAAACGAGAGACAAAGCCGACGGCCAGGCCATACGTATCGCGCGCCGTGCTCAATGCGGAAATTGTGGCTGTACGAGGCGCGTTGTTTCTCGCTAATCATGGACGCATTCAGGCTTTCGTCCGTGAGGGCACCGAAAAGACAAAAATCCCAAGCAGTGAAATTGGTCGCCGATGTCTCAATGGTCGGTACAACAAATGGCCGCTAGGAAGGCAACTAAGCAACTCGAGTTGGAATTGGCGCAAGTTTAGGCGCAAATCTCGTGGACTTAGCATTGACAAATGTATGGGACTCGCAGTCTTGCACCACGACATTTTGATACGAAGCCTGAGAGGTTCAGGACTTTAAGGCAAACCACCTACTGCGGGTTCGGTCGGTACCACAACTGTTTTGTTTTCCGTCCGGGGAGTAATCGAAGGACGTCTGAGCTGCCACAAGGCTTTTGGAGCCGACAAAGAGGTGTGGAGGAACAGTCCAAGGGCCATGGATAGTGGTGTACGAGTACAGAATTGGGCAGTGAGTAGTGAGTATTATTGTTGTGTTGTTGTTGTTGCCTGCGTATGCATTCAAGACGCAAGGGGCAGCAGAAGACGAGCCCCCTGCAGCGAACCCTCCCCGTTGTGGCGCGCGGGGGCGGACAATCTTCAGCAAGTCTGAAACGCTAAAGCTGGAGCCCAGTTGATGCGCAAACTCGAGAATCGATGCCTTCCCGGGGTCCTGGGAGGATACTCTGTGCGAGTACACATGCACCAACATTAATAGCAACAGGTACGAGTAGTACAGTAGGACTACCTGCGACCGCACGTCACTAAGGACCCTTCATCCTGAGTCTCCATCATCCTTGCTGCTTGTGTCTATCATCACTATAATGGCAACAACCCTGGAGCATGGGATATGTTCATCGCACAGCGAATGCAATCGTGGCGATCTTTTCCTGCGGCCGGTACATATTGCTTTGCTTCCTTTGCTTGCTTTTGGCCCCGTGTAGTGAGGCCTACTCACTTCCGGCCGAGCCCTTTGTTCCCTCGGGTCGTGAGCTAGGCCAAGCTGATACTCGCCAGGAGGCTGTCACAGTGCAGTTCATCGAGATACTCACGAATGCTCTAACGCGGACATATTGTTGGTCAAAGGTTGTGACTTGCCAAACAAATGCGAAGATAGAATGGATACTGCATATAGATCTCAATCCGAGGTCTACTACTTCATTGATGCCCTCGCGTGAAGCCTTTGTCGTGAATCTACAAACTCCTGTATGCATTAATCTTCTATATCGGACGGTACACGAGAGATAGATGGAGCCGACTTCGGCCTCTTTGCGATTGCCTCCGGGGAAGCACTCCCGGTTCGCCTCTTTACTTTCTCTCTCGGCTTCTATTATCGACACAATCATCCTAACATCCAGCAACCAGAACTTACAGCTTTCGGTGTCTGCCCGCATCTTTCACGAGCGTATTGTTTATCATGATGCATATCGTTCAGGCATCGGAGGCAGGCGGTGAAACCTCCAGACCCAGAAAACGCTTAGCTTTCCTTCTCATCTAATCTTCTAGTGAGTTCCTCTACCTGAGCTGATAGTTTCGCTATCAAGATGCTTAGGTCCACTGCATTCTGAGGCTCCAAGGGGGTCGCATTGGCCCCATTGTTCGGCAAAGCCCGTAGTACCTCACCTCTGTCCACAGGCGTTCCCGAAGTCGTAACTTGCAGCGCTTCAATAGTGTTTGCGAATCGGGTCTGGGCTAGAGAAGGGGCCTTTGAAGGACTCCAGGCTTGATCGTCTCCACTAGCCCATGTCTTTCGGACCCCTTCATAGAAATATATCGCGATGACATACGGCCAATGCGTCAATTTTAGCAGAATCACTCGCCCCCGACGAAGGCTCTCTGCGGGCAAGAATAGTCGTAATGGCCTAAAAGCAACCACTGGTATCAAGTTCTAGACGAATGTGTTAGATCGGCCCGTAGCAGTTTTTAGATTTTGGGGGGGCAAAATGTAACAGAAAACTTCGAGCTTTAGTTGTCACAGATTGTGCTATCTTGGTAGCACCATTGAGGTCGTATCCATTTCGACCTGCAGCACACACCTTTTTGCGGCAATACGCCCGTCATTGTGTTATCGATAAGTGAAGGTGTATATGGGGGCTCCTTAGGCGACTGCAACCCACCAGATGCGACTATAAATTTGAATTGTATGCATATGCTGCGCCATGCTAAAGTGGAATGATCGGTGATGATCTGGATCTCATCTCCGAGCTCTCCATCACAGACAATACTTGTGTATTTCGACCATCGAAACAAGGCAACAAAGTATGGGGGCAGAGCTGTGGGAAACTGCATAAAAGATCTTACCATTGGCGGGAAGTAATATGTGAGTCGTCGTAATGCAGATGCCTGGATTTCTGTATTAGTTTTAGATCGATATGCGAAGAAGGCTCGGCGGTTATTGTGAGGATTCCAAGGCCCCCCGACTCTCAAACGTACCTCCAAAACAAAAACCGAGTATCTATGGTTAAGTCAGTGAGTCGAGATCTGTAATTATCAGGTCAAAGGATGTATTACTGGAACAAATACTCTTCCCGGGCATGATCGAGTACCTGGTACGTTGTAAATACGAGCTTTGTAAAGAGAGCTGTCGGTCTCTAGAAGTTAAGACGTACTTTGGTCAGAGTGTTGGTGAGAAGACTTATCAATGAAGTTATCAACAAGACGTTTGTCATGACGACAAAAACGATCATAAGCTAATTTGTGTTAGGAGTATTCTATACGGCCATCCTAGGCGACCCCTGGGGTTTCGACGTACTGGAGGGCCTAGAACTGGCGAGATCTAACATTTTTAGCTGGTTCTACGGTATTTAGGAAATATTTTACAGCACCTCTGATGCAATATCCTTAGGGAAGAGAAGATATTAGAAATCTGGACGCCTGGTCAAAGATTTGGAGCTCACAAATCCCATGTAGCTTGATCTTTGCTGAATTTTAGCACAAGGGGTGTGTATTTATTCGAAACCTTGCTTACCCAAAGAAGACATAGACAAGATACCAGCTGATCTGCTTCAATGTGAAAATATCGCGAGCAAGCATGGAGAAAGTTGTCAGAAAGCCTGTTCATGTGAAAAGTGTGAGATATCCTGATAGAAATGAGAACAGAGCATACCTAAATAGAGAATCACGACTATTCCAAGGAACTTGACGAAGTCTTGAGTCTTGAGCTGCGTAAGTGTCATGAACGACGGTTGGTTTTGCAGGGTGACAGACCATTTCTTTAAGACATGGTATCTTGGGTTTGATCAGCAATCAAGAACAGCTTTTGGACAAGTTCATACTAAGGTTCCGAAGTACGGATGGACGCTTAGCAATGCAAAAAGCCTACAATAATTTTTAGTAGCTCAGAATCCCATATAATGCTACTTTATATACCTTGGAATCAGGAATAGTGCTTGTAAAGACAATATGTCAAAAGCTATATTCGTTATAGCAGGGTCACCTCTTGCCAGCCCAATTACCCCTATAACTGAAGTCAGTAACGATCATGAATTTGGCATCCGTCCAAGGTCTAGAAACACCTACGGGCTATAAGAAACGCGATTGAAATTATCATGATACACTATCAAAGTCAGCCATACATGATACTTAACAGATACTACAAAAATAAGTGTTATCAATGTAAAAGCTGTGAAGTTTTCAAGTTTCTAAATTTCCAAAAAGGCATCGAGTTAACATCATAAATAATGTAATGAATTATTACATCCCATAGTTCCAGTCAAGATGATGCTCTCATGCTTTCTCGTTCACGAGTAAAGACGTGATCGGTGCTAAGCTTTGAGAAAGCTAGAAACAGCGATGTTCTTGGTGCCGTTCATATAATGGATGAAGATTTAGGAGAGAAAGCTTAAGATATCTCCGAAAAGTATCGGAAGAACAGACAATAAAATTGCGTTGAGAGTAGGAGACTTCTACTTCACTTTCTGGACGAGAACACTTACAATATCAGTCAAGTTCCACAAATCCGCTGTGTAGAGCATCTTTCCAGCATCACGAAGCTCACCGAGTTCTTCACAGAAGAATGAGGCAAGCCAAACGTACAATAGCGCCTCAGTGGCTGTAACTCGGTCCGGATTCCTTTCTAGGAGCACGGTATAATAAATCATAACAAACAGCGCAAAGAAGAGCGCCTCAAAGACTTTGTGGTATCGCGGGACACGTAGACGTGCGTACCAGTCGGTTTTCCTAAGTAATTCTCAGCGAGTCCTCGATGGATAGTATTTGCAAACTTGATATACTTCTTATTATATCTCTGCGGTCGTTTCACAGATTCAAGCTCTACTGAGTTCCAGAAAATGATATCTCCTCGCCAAATAGCGTACACAACGTCCTGCACAATGGTTTGGCTGAGGAACTTTTTGGATCCGGATATAGCAGCAATTTCTAGAGCGTTGCGACCTATGAAGTCCTTTGTGATATCTGCATCTCCTGTGTCCTCGATGGACGCTTGACTTCTCGGTGCTCCAGAATTCGCAACTGGTCCGCTATGAAAACCCCTGCGTCCAGCCTCATTCGCAAGGAGCTGTGCCTCCTCATTGTCCACATCTATCTCTAAGCGATCAGAGGTTGCCGAATTTTCGGCATCCATGAGGTCGGAAAGCAGATAGTCCAAAAGATCTGTTTCTGAAAGAGAGTTGAGGACCCTCCAAGCAACGATTTCGCAAGCATAACCTCGTGCCTCGTGAAGTCCACGATCGTCATAGAGGTCCAGATTAGAGAAATGCCATTTTAAAATGCTAAAAGGCCTTAGCACGATACGCCAGTTGTATGTTCACTATCTCAACCATCTTACAGCAGAGCGGCGACTATCTCCCGGTGGCAGCAATCTCGAGAAAGATAATCAGTAAGGGGAACGAGTAGGGTTCTATCCCGTCTGAGGTGTTCAAAGGTGTGTGGAGAATCAACCACATGAACAATATATCTGGAGGCTAGTGAGTTAAGACGCTCTCATAGCTAGGCCATGGACAATCCAGTAATTACCTTCCGACGCCTCTTACAAGCTCAAGAAGCGAGACATTTTCATCGGCAATGGGGAATTGATGAAGCTGTGGTGTACGCATTAGCCAACGAAGGGTACCGTTACAACAGTACGCTGTGTGCAATGAACCTGCAATCAGTGCAGATCCTGCAAGCCTGACTTATTGCTGGAAACTGAAAATTGGAAGACAGCTTACATGCTGTTGATATATTGCGGCAGACGAGGACGCTGGCCGTGACATTGCGAATTGGTAGTAGCTGTCGTACGATTGCTCGATCCACTGTGTAGCTACTGATCTAGTAAAACGCCAGCACCCATGTGGTCTGTCGCTGCCATCGAAAGAACAATCTCAGCTTAAACATGTGTTGCGTTGATGATGTACGAGTGCGAAGTCATGCTCCTCCAATCACCGAGCTCTGTCAGTGAGTACCTGCCAAGCCCGGCTCATTGCGATAATTTGGCCGCAAACAAAACATGGTGATCCCGAATTTCACCCCACGAGATTTGACACTTGTAATCTTTACGAGCTACAATGTCTTCATGTCAGTACAAATAACGACGCTCAGTATTATTCAAAGCTAACAGTGACTCAGCAACGCAATTTGACCTGTCCGAGCCTCCGACTGACGCCATCTCTGCCCTGAAATTCGCGCCCTCCTCTCATCAGCTCCTCGTTGCATCATGGGACAAACACGTCTACCTCTACTCGATCTCTAGCGGGACGGGTAAGCTTGAGCAAAAGTTTGAACACCGGGCTCCGGTGCTAGATATATGCTGGGATCAGGACGAACGCTGCTTCTACAGTGGGGGTCTGGACTGGGACGTGCGGAAGTATATCACACCCTGGCTGCTTTTGAACCTACAGCTCTTCCCAAAAGAAAAAAAAAAAGAAAGAAAAAAAAACCACATACAAACGTGCAAATAAGCAGCAGCATTAGCTAACAGTCCTCCTATTGCTATTCTATAGAGTCGATATTTCCTCCGGCGCACAAACGGTGCTCTCCTCACACAGCGCAGGCGTCAAGTCGCTCGCCTACTCCGCCGACCAGTCTCTCTTGATCTCCGCATCATGGGACTCAACACTACACATCCACCGCCTGAACGCCGCCTCCGCAGGGCTGTCGAGTCGCATAAACCTCCCGCACAAGCCCTTTAGCCTTTCAGTCTCCGCCACCAAGCTCGTCGTCGCCATGGCAGCACGGGCCCTGCACATCTACGAACTGTCCTCGCTCTCCAACCTCCTGGCCACCGCCGACGAGCCTACCGCCGAATCCATTACCTCATCGAGTGCTGACATTGCAGGGAGTAACGGGGCGCCGCCCCCCCGCACGCTGGACGGGGACCTGGAGCCGTGGCAGCGGCGCGAGTCGTCCCTGCGCTTCATGACGCGGGCGGTTGCATGCATGCCGTCGCCGCACCCGTCGCCGCCGTTTGCGGCCCCCGAAGGCGAGGCCGGCGACGTCGATGCGACGGGCGGGTACGCGTCCAGCAGCATCGAGGGCCGCGTCGCGGTCGAGTACTTCTCGCCCGCGCCCGAAGCCCAGGCCCTCAAGTACGCCTTCAAGTGCCACCGCCAGCCGGCGCAGGACGGGAGCGGCGGCGACGTGGTGTACCCCGTCAACGCGCTCGCGTTTCACCCCGTGTACGGCACCTTCGCGAGCGGCGGCGGGGACGGAGTGGTGGCCATCTGGGACGGCGTGGCCAAGAGGAGGATTAGGCAGTATCAGAAGATGCCGGCTGCTGTGGCGGCGCTGGGGTTTAGCACCGACGGCAAGTGGTTGGCGGTGGGGGTAAGTCCTGGGTTTGAGGACGGAAAAGAGGGCGGTGTTGGGGAAGATGGGGACGGCACAGGGATTGTCAAGGTTGTGATTAGGGAGCTGGCGGAGGGAGAGGCTAAGGGCAAAGATAAGGACAAGGACAAGGACAAGGGAAAGTGAGGTGGTGATGGTTTATGGTGACGAGTTGGTTGGTTGTCTACGAATTTTGTACGTGGGCAGCGACAATGAAAGGTCTTGAACGAATGTCATGGGCTTGGTAATCACGTACCCGTCCTCGAAAGGAAAGTTAGAAGCCAAGAACAACTGCGAAGGAGCGTTCGGTATCTGGAGTACGAATCAAGGCATATCACGAGAACAAAAATAGCGATCTGGACTCATGAGAAGACGGCATTGGCAAAATCAGTGTCGGAACGAGGAGCAGTAACAGTTCCGTGGGCCAAGTCATAGCTTACATAGACCTCACTAGAGGCTCGAGCCCCCTTGACAATAACCACATGCACAAGCACAAATCATCTAATGAACTCAATGAATGAACAACAGAATTGAATCAGAACAAATACATCATTTTTCAAAAAGCTGACCTTCTAGATTTCTAGACAGCCATTGCTCGTACACGTTTAGCGGAAGAACTATACACAAGCGGACCTCATTCAATTCGAGCCAGCTTCCTCACAGGAGAGTAGTAGCTGGGCCAGTTGGGCCCAACTTCCAGTGCGGCAGCTGCGAGTCTTGAAGGCCCGCCGAAACATCCAAACCACCACCATACCATCCCCTCATGAACAAAGATATGTGAATTTCTTGATTTGATTGACGGAATTGATTAGCTCGCATAGGTTAGGAAGGAAAGTGGGCTCCCATCCAAGCGGTTCAGACCCACGTCCCTCATCGCTATGCAATAGATAGAACGCCTCTTCTTTCGCAGACCAGAAAAAGCAAACACGTTTCCTCTCTTCCTCCCAACCCTTCATGCCCCCTCCCGATCGACGACGTCTCCTCTCTTTCTCGCTCCTCGAGACCACTACACTCTTCATATTCTCAGTATTATAACGATATCTACAAGAGCATAGCGGCAACAGCAGCCAGCGAAAGAGCAACGAGACCACCCTGGACCCTGATGCTGGCAGCAGCATCTTCGTCTCCACCTCCCGAGCCACCAGACGATGAGCCGCTGCTGGTCGCGACGCCACCAAGAGCACCGCGCTCTTCGGCAACGGGGCTGCACTCGCCTTCCTGGGTGCTGGAGTTACCGGGCATATTGCTCTGGCCGCAGGTAAGGACGCGGAGCGTGAGCCCTGAGATCTCGTCTCCGCCAGTGCCCTCGATGGTGAAGGTGCTGGGCATGGCGGTGGAGACACTGTCGTAAGAGCGGGCCTGGGTGCCACGTTCGCCACCGGTGGCTCCGTCACCAGCCTCGAGCCAGGCTAGTGCTTCCTCTGGAGTATCGGGAATATTGAAGTTAGTTGAGAAATTGCTCTCGCCCGAGACCTGCACGATAAGATCTTCACTGCATGGGGGCGGAGTGCCGGCGGGTACGGCGTAGCCAGCTCTAGTAAAGCCATCAGTGTTGAGGCTGTTCATCACATCCATCAGGTAGTCATAATCGTCAAGAAGTCTAAGTGAGTCGCCACCGTCCCCAAGCTCGACGAGACCATAGTCGTTGTCCTCTTGAGTGTATTCGTACACGATACCGCCGGAGAAAACGCGAGACATTTCAGCACCGTAGATGGCACGGACTTCGGTCCAGGTACGAGGATCAACTTCGTTGCAACCATACTCTGCGATATAGCGTTAGAAGACGATCATCAATAAAGTTTGAAATGGTTGGGGGGGGAAGCAAAATCAAGGACAAGAGGCAATTCCTTACCAGAGAAGAAGATGGGGACGGCAGTTTCCTGGAGATCCTCAACAATGGTGTCGTAGCGGGCCGTTTCGTAGGTAGCTTCTTCACCACACCACGAGTAGGAGTTGATGCCGTAGAAATCAATGCGGGACATAGCGTCATCCTCGCCCTCCAACTGACAGGTAAGGAACTGATACGAGTCGATCAGGATCTCACGGACATCAGCGGCAGAGTAGCCGACAGGAATCGGGCGAGGAGCATGAGTAGCGATATACTGCTTGATGTCGCGAGTGACGGCGCGGATGAACGGGGGGGTTGTGGCCCCAGTGTCAAAGTTTCGGATGACCTCGTTGGCGGAGAAGAAACCGAGCAGGTTGTCGTACATCATAAAGTTTTCGACAATTTGGAAAACACGCTCGAGATAGACTGCGTGGTATGAGATCGCAGGGTCTTCGTCGTTGAGAGATTCGTTGGGCAGCGGAGAGTTAACGTCTAGCAACATGTAGATACCGGCGGCGTCGAAGATGGTAACACACTCGTCGTGGTTGATAGCCGGGTCCAAGTTGTAGACACGGATGGTGTTGACACCTAGTCCTTGCATGAGGATGGCATCACGCAGACACTGCTCCGGGTGAGAGAGGGGATCTCTGTGCGTTCCTGGATCGTAGGCTGCGCTTCCTCCTGGCTGGTAAGCCATTCCGAGGACCTGAAACCTGTCCTCGGTGATGGGGTTGATGAACTCGGTGCCCCGGATCTCGATACGGGGAACTGCGGATGCCACGGAGGCATACAGCGCCATGAGCGCTGATGCGTATTTCTAGAGGAGCAAAGAGTCAGAACACGTTCAATTGGTAGCTTCATCCTTCATCTCGATATTCTTCTCTCCTGCATCCCTCCTCTTCTTTCCCTCTCTCCGTCTCTTCCTTTCTGAGGTTCTACTTACAAATGCCATTGTGCGTTAAAATGCCTGGTGTATCTATTATTAAGCTATAGTCGTAGCAATCAAAAGAGAAGAAAAAAAAGCTTGGAACAGATAATTCGTAGATTCTGGGGGAGCGAGAGGCAGCTGACTGGGCCAAACAGCAGCAAATGGGGGTTTTTGATACAGAAACAAAAAAGGTCAAAAGTCCACGCGAAGGAAAACGTGAGGACCAAAAGAAAATGAGATAAGACGCAAGAAAGAGTTTTTCAATGAGTGGATCGTCGTCTCGAAAGCGACTGAAAAGTGGCGAGCATGAATGTTAAGAGAGGAAGGAGCGGAGGCGCAGGAGAAGGACTTGATGCGCGTACGAGTACTCCAGGCTTGGAAGGCGCCCAGGGCCCAGGGGAAGGGGGATACGAGCCATGGCATAACTTCGATAGGGCCAGCATAAGGGGCTTCATTAGGGAGATTACGGTGGTTTGTTTCGCATATTGGAGGCTCTGGAGTCGCTGTGTGCTGTGTCCTGGTTGGGGAGCTGCTGCTTGGAAGCTGCTTGGAAGATGGGCGCGGCGGGCGAGTCAGGGCGAGTCAGGGACTCAGGGAGCGTGGTGAGTCTGGTGAGTCTGGGTGAGTGGTCTGGGTGAGTAGTCTGGCGAGCCTGGCGGGTTCTGGCGAGTGCTGCAGCAGAGAGTCGCAGAGAGTTGCATCCAGGGGACGGAGGAATGCCAGGCTTGCGCAGTTGGCCGGGGGGGTTAAGGGGGTTAAGCTGTTAGCAGCCCTCCATGGGCCTCCAGTGACTCCCCAAGCCCTTTAGGGGGGCTTGGCTAATCTCGTCGCCGCCCCAGCACGTCCCGCCATTCGCCCGCTCCACCAAGCGCTGTGCTGCGGCGCTCTTGGCATCGCTCCTTGGCTGCACCACCAGTTTGTTCAGGTGCCAGCAGCCAAACCCCTTTTCCCCCCTTTGTCTCTGTGTCTCTGTATTCCGGTGTCCGTATATTGCAGAACAGTGTAACACACACACACGAGCACATTTCTTACTCTGGAAATATACGAAACACCCAGGCATGATCGATCTACGGCGGTTATCGTTGCCGTTGTTGTTGTTGTTATTATTATCCTCCGTACGAAGTAATGCCGCGTCACGCTCCCATCGTCATTGCGTATCACGAAGGGCGGAACATCGCCATCAAACACAATAATCACTGATTTCATCACTGTCGCGGTGTACGGATTAGTGGGCAGCAGACACGAGTGTTCTTCTCCACTTCCATGTAAGTAGTGAGCAGTCCAGGGCCAACGAGACCCCGACAGGATTCCCGGGTAGTGTTGGCAGCAACAAGTAATAAAATTGTGGTAATTAGCGACTCCAAAACCGCTCTATATAGTACACAGAATGTAGTAATAATAATGGGGCAGAAAGAGAAACATAGTTCCAATAAACAGTACGGATCCGTAGTAGTGCTCCCTTTTTTTTTTGGTTTTTACCAGAACGCCGATACAAATGCTCCGAGATGACCCCATATCTATATGCAATAATGATGGTGTAAACAAAACAACGTGGGTTTGAGACGACTGTGACATTGGAAGAGTGACGTTGAGTTGTCCTCCTTGGGTCCTAGTCATGCATGTCTGGTTGTTGTTCCAAGGTTATTGTTTGTGTTATGCTGTGCTACTATGTATGCTGTATGCTGTAATGCCGGCGCTGTGCTGTTGAAAGTAACCCGAAACAAAAAAGGATGAAAAAAAAGTGAAGAAAAAAAAATTAAGTGTTGCAAACTTCCTCAGAGGCTCGAGCCCTCCTCCACCAAAGTCCTTGATGGATCAAACTCCTCCCTGAAAATCAGAACTTGTCTGTTGGGTATTGTCATCTTCGCTGAAACGCCTTTTATGTCCCTAATCTGCGCCCAAGAGAACACCAACGGCCCGTAAAACAAAATGCTGAATCGTCGTGGGACCAGGGATTCATGCGTGGCGTCTCCCATACCTTGCCGCAAATGCAAAAAGATAAAAAAGAAAAAATAAGGGAGGGATAATCGCCGCAGATAACGCCATCTAGTTTATCTCCCTTACAGCGCCAAGATGGGAGGCGAAGCCTTATGTCAAAATGAAGTTTCGCTGTTCCCGAGCCTGCTGTGCCTCCGAGGACCCTGCAAACGCGCTTCACGCTCAGTACGTGGCTCCGAGCACCTCACGTCGAGGCCATTCGATATATCTTCTCCAGTCGGCGTCTAGCCGCTGCGATACGGCTTCTACAATCCACCTTCCCCAGCCGCTCTGCCAAACGTGCTCGTTCAGATAGTGGAGGACAACCGCATAGTGGCCAAGCAGGAGGAGCGCTAGGGGTTGCTCTCCGTTGATCTGCTCCAGTACCTCGACGGGCAGCCCTACGGCGAAAGGAAGGACGGAGAGCTGAAAGGCCGGTTTCTCTTCGAGGAGCATGAAGGTAAACCATAGAGAGCCGATAGCGGCCTGATAGTGTTTCTGCATCTCGGTATCCAAAGTGACTTCCTTGTTCAAATCGTCCAGTGCTCGAAGAGAAGCCTCGAGATCCGAGGGCAATGATCTCTCCATATTTTGTAGCACCGGTAGACCCAAACCCGTCAACGGGCCGTCTTCTATTGCCTCCCTGCTGTTCTGTGCTATCGTGCTTGGCCCTCTTAGAAGACGAAGAATATTGCATGCGTCTTGGACCGGGTGGAGGTTGTGTGCGGGTAGCTTCGGGCGGCCAAAGTCGTAAGTTGCCATCAAGATCGACAAGACGAAAAGTGAAGGTACCATAGTTGCCATTGTCGGTTGTAAAGATTGCATATATGGCTGAGCCGATCTAATGGCCGTGGTTTGATGATGGAGAGCTAATGCTTGATGCGAGCTCGCCCGGTCAGGGTCGGTGAGTGCTAAATGAAGAGCTGTGACCGCTAAAACGCCGTGATGAACAAAGTCGTGAGTCTGCGCCAATTGATTGACGTGACCTAACCAGAGAGATGCTCGATTTTCTTCATTTTGCTCTCCTGGTAGCGTCCGCCATGTCGACGTTTGAAAGTGTGTCCACAAGCCCGAACCCTCAGACCCCAAACCAGGGTAGAGAGAATCGTTACCCGATTCTCTTCCTCCACTAGAAGCTCTGGTTATGGAACTTGTCCCCTGGTCGAAAGACAACGTTCGAGATCTAGCGTCCGCTGGACTCGTCGACGAACCAGCCGAGCCAGGCGACAGCCTTGCGGACGGTGATAGCCTCTGGCTCTGAGTGTTTGGGGATTTCGACCGATGTTTAAGGCCGGGAAGAAAAATGATAGAAGACCCTTCTTCCGTCTCCAGAGAACAATCAAGGTTTTTCTTCGAGCAATTTCCGCATCTGCAAATTTTGTTAGAGAAGCCAGAAGCAAAGTTTGCTGAGAACGAACTTTGGTTTCACTTCATCACACTGCCTTATTCGTTAGCTTAAATTCCTGACGTCGCTGTGTAATTGGCGCAAGATCGCGTAAAAATGAAATCCCTTAAAACCCCAGTCGTCGAAGAATATCAAAACAAAACTGCATGAGAATCTGCACGGACCTTCAATTTTCTACTTTTACATTGCGTACAACCGTAACGGCTTTTCGAATGGTGGCGCCGAACAGGCATTTCCGTTTTAGGTAACTTGTACGGGCCAGTACGGGAAGAGCGGCGTGGTCAGCTGGGCTAATGCGAGCAGTATTTGCTGCAAGGGAGCCTGATTGTCGTGTCGCGTCGTGTCGTGTATATCCAAGTACCTATGTGTAAAAGAGTGTAGAAGAAGGCAAGAAATCGAGTGTAAGACTTGGAAGGGGAAAGACCCATGCAGGAGATCCTTATTAACGTTTTCACCGCACCCACGAGGAAGTTTATGCTTTTATGGCACGAGAGGCTAGACCTGCCGGATGAGCGGTGTCCTAGATACCCGGCATGTCATGTTTGATGGTTGAAAGTATGGCTTCAGCTGCGTGCCTGATGCTTGGAGATGGAAACTCCATGACTACGCTAAACCACCATCCGTGCAGTACCCGAAATGAAAGCGGCTGAGCATGCCGATTGTATCGTTTCAGGCACTCAGTGCAGAAGAGGTCAATAGAGTCAAATAAGCACAGCCCTCTTCCAATCAACGATACACTTCCGTTTCCCTTATCCTGGGGCTGCTGGCAGAGTGACGACATATCGTAGTTCGAAACGTGCATGGCTCAGCTGCCAGGGATGAGGAGCAAACTTTCCATCGAAGCCGAGTTCCAGACTATAGAAAGTGGACCCTATATTCATCGACTGCTGAAAGCACACGCCAGCAGTTGATGCCGGCCTAGCTGCGGTGCGGTGGTAAGAACTCAAGATGATTAGGCGATGGTTGCGGCTCCCGTATCCGCTAGAAGAGAACACTATCGAGGCGTAAGATTTTGCCTCCGCCTTACCTAGTTTTCGCTTCTAGCCTAGGCCCATGTGGAGGGCCTACTAAAGTAGGCCGATATTGATGCAGACCAGGCTGCGAGGCTCGTCATGGTTCCACAGCCATGTGTTCGCCGTCCAGTCTTGGGCTGACCACTGCAGCAACGACATTGTAGCCTGGAACGGAAAGAAATGCGGTGCTTGAGATCATTAGGCTATCACGACTCTCCATCGTCTCTCGCGCGAGAAGCTGGAATGATTGTGCCGGACGACAGCGTCTAAATTCCACGTATATCGTGAAAAGCGGGTCCTTAGTCGCAAGGCCGAGGTTTTAGTGAAGACCTGAGCTTACGAGGAGCCCATGTCTTACTAAGGGCACACGAAGATCAGCAGTCTGAAGGCTGTACCACAGAGGCGTAGTAGACCTCGAGGTCCACGTTTCAAGATGCTAGGATACCCATATGGCAGCATCCTTCTCGAACTTCGACGCATGTACGGCGAGTTTTCGCCGTTCTGCGATCTAGGGCCTTGGGATTGGGCTAAGACAGCAAAAAACGTGCTTTCCGTCGATTATTCCGGGGACCGCGGACTAGGAGAGAGCTTGAAAGAGCGGTCTCCTCCCCCTTTCCCATCTACCTGCGTTGCAAAAGCCATCAATGAGAACGAGGCATACGGAGCCGTCTTACTGAGTTGTCGTGCCAAGGGTTATGTCCGTCACCGCTCGTAGTCCAACACGAGGCCATTCCGGGATCTCCTTTGGACACATGTCTAGGTAATAAGCATAGCGTCACTAGACATGTTGAGCCTCTTTGCAGACAACCTTTTGCTTGACCCGCGTCGGGATCTAACGTAATCCGATGCGATGCGACTGTTTGCACGGTATGCAGACCACCACTCGTGACTACGCACTGCGCCTACTACTGAGGTTATAGCAACGGGGGATGGAGATGTTGATGTTTGACGTTGATGTTGATGTTGATGGTTCTGTTCTGTTCCATTTCCATTTCTTCTTCCTGTTCCTGTTCCTGTTCCTGCTCCAACAGCATGACGAGACCTGACCTGTGCCGCAGGGCTGCGTTGAAATCCCCACCACGACTCGCGGAAGAAGCCATTGGACTCTTCCATGCAGCTCGTGGATTGGATTCTTCAGCAATAATTTACCTGCGCCACGAATGGGCGGTCGGCCAGGCCAAAAGGACAGACAAGAGGATCGTGTCCTCCCTGTGTTGGTCTGAACCACGAGATTGAGTGGATACCTCAGGCCCGGATTAGAGTTCGTTCTCCATGAATGATGAAGGTCGCCGCTGTGGGTTGGTTGGGGGCGGGCCCTTCAAACCGTTATTATTCCTTTAGCACGTTTTTCTCTCGCCTTCCCCCGCCGCACAGCCACTTCCAGTAATTTCTTAGACCCTTCTGAAACATCATCGTCTACAGCCCAAGTCGTGCATACACCGGTTGTAATCTCTCTGAGCTGCTGGGCTACCGCTCCCAGAGTCTCATGAAACAGCCGCTCGACATAGTCAGTGCATGTCCTTCCAAGCTTTTGGCTCGATGCTTACGGAAGCGCAGAGGTGGTCGTGGAGGCTGTGGTCATAGTACAACCGACCAGTGAAAATGCCAACCGCGCCAGCTGACATTCTCCTGACAGTGCTACTTTCAAGATTCGTCCGTCGAGAAGTTAAAAAGTCTATGAGTGACACCGAGTTCTTGCCCTAATGAGGTTCCAGTTGCGAATAGGACTTGCGATGCGCAGCTCTAGCCGACCACTTGACCAGCTCTAGCTCTGAGATGCAAAGCGAGCGAAGCAGATGGGCTTGATTCTTGGCGGTTCCAAATCACATCTCCGGATGCATTATTGTCGCTGTTGAAATTTTCTCTCCGCCACATCTCAGCCTTGTGCAGTCACGATGGAAACTGTCTGCCTTCTGTCTCGAGACTGCCTAATAGTTGGCTGTTCGCGATGGCCGTTCGCGATGGCCCTGTCGGAGATGCCACTCTGCGCATCGCCACAGTGTAAAATAAAACTTACGCAGCTAGAATACGAGAGCTACAAATGAAAGTCTTAGACTAATACGGTTTAAGGTTTGAATGTCTCTGGTGAGTTTCCAGCTTAGCCTCGGTCTCGAAAAACATATTCCTACTTTCCCAAAAAGTCTACCCTACTGTCTCTGAAGTGTAGAGCTTGGACTTGTTCTTTTTCTGATCCTTTAGACTTTCTCATAGAAATTAAGCCGGGCATGACCTGGTCAGAGCTATGACGCTTTCACCGCCAAAGTCCTGCTCGCACGTCACTAGTAAACCTTTTACAAACCACTGGCGCGATCGCACCGTGCGTGCTTGCCGTGGGAGCAAAAGTTCAAGGGGTTCAAAGATCCGTATGTGGCAAGGAATCCGGAGGGCTTGCAATTTTGATTGATAACCAGAAAGAAACGGACCAGACCGCCTTCGGTCGTCTGCACTTGTAGCTGGTTTTCTCGTTAAGCTAACTATCTCGCCTTTCTCATCAAGGTCTACACGGAATAATCACTAAGCGCTTGTCGATTGAATTGTAAAACCAATAGTCAGCTAGATTAGACGAGTGGCTTACCAATTATTAGGGTATATTTAGGTACATAGTATGCGGAAATTGCCGGGTTCCGCGGCTGCCGGGCTTTCAGGCTTCAGAGGAGAGCACCTCAACACTTGCTAGGCCATTAGGGATTTCGAAAAGTCGCGCGAAGTTGATTCCATCATATTCAAGGGGAATAACGTACTGAGATTTGATGTGATGAATCTACTAGAGTTCTTTGGAGGTATAATATGCACGGCATACAACGGAAACACGGGCTTCGGTAATTCTAAGGCACAGCCGACAAGCATAGACTAATTTGCTCAATTGGTTTACCTCGATCAATCCATTGTCAGTCGCTTCTAGCTCATTCTTTCCCATTTTGGGAAATGCCGCCATCAGGCCGTTCGTGCCGCATGCACCATTTTAGGATGGATATGACATTCCTTCATGGCGGATCGCGAGAACTTCTATCACCGCCATATATCCCACGTCCCAAGTCAACGCAAGCCGTTCTCATATCGTGATAAGATTGCGACTCCAGCATTGTAGGATGTCAGGCGCCTGGTTGATCGAGGTGTCTACGAACTATTAACAAACTTCAGAAGTGCGAAAGCTAGTGACGGGTATATTAGTTTTGGCTCGCCAGGATAGGGGCCTCAAACTACTTGTCACACTTCATTTGCAAGGCACAAACATCCATCTAGGCTGTAGCGATAGGAGATTGGAGTCGTAGGGGCGATGCTTCATTACAACCATTACAATCAGGTTCAATTATCGCTGATATTTGAGTTTGGCAAACTATACGAGCTGAAGCGCAGGTAGCTTGATGCATCTCTCAGCTTGACCACGATTTCGAATTTTGACGTAACTTGTTGGTGCTGCAAACACGCGTTTCCGCTCTTCCGCGCTGAATCCATCCCCGGGAGTAGTGGTTGATAGTCTCTTCCGGAGGTGTAACTTGGTTGCTTTTCGCACTCCTAGCCAATGATTCGTTTGCTGAAATTTTGTAAACCTTGGGTGAGAATCCCTCTGGAAGGACTTGTTTGATAGAGGCCAATCATTACAACCTCTCTTACTGTCTCGATGTCTGATGGAATACGATGTAGTCTAATAGATCGGACTTCAGCTATTTGCCTTCTCGATGCGACCTCAACCTACTGTCTCTTGCTCCCTATCAGAACTTGTAAGCGCTAAACAATCCACTTCTAGTCGCCTTTTTCCCTTAATGCCTGTGACAGTTCCAGATTTCTGCGGCTCCGCGTTCCGCGCCTTATACACAGCCCGAATCACGGGGCTGGGTGGTCCATCGGAAGGTAGCGTGACTGGAAGATTGGCCCGCTCGGACGAGAAGTTTTGAGCATTGCTGAAGGCCTCGCAATGTTGGAATATAGATTCGAAACTAATCTTTCTCGAGAGCAAAGCTGGACACGAATGCCGAACATCATCGAAGTGGAAGCTGTTAGTTGAACTTAAGTTTGCAAGGATATTCTCATTAGATGTCGAATTCTTTTCATTCACGGTTTCTAGCGCCCCCGCAGTATCGGTCTAGTAGCATAAATGAGTGAGTATACATAGTCCATACAAGTGCCATGCTCGTATCCATTTTAACAGGATCTCGTACCTGGTAACAAGGCATGTACGTTGATTTTTCTCGCTTGCTTGTCTTCATTACCTCACTAGTGTGGTACTCGTTTATAAGCAGTATCACATCTTTTATGGAATCCACCCCCGAAGAGATGAATATACAAGGTTGCCTTCGAAGTTTTGACATTTTAGTAAACGTGATATGATACAAGGCATGTCAGGTGGCTAGGACAGTCATCAAGCTTGCAATCGACCCTATAACACAGGCATATACGTAAACGACGCAGCGGGATGCTCAATCATCCAGAGAGGAGCCTGAACAATGCCTGCCTGTCCACGTAAGGAGCTAGTCACGCGACTGCTAGAGCGCGCCGGCGACTGAAATTTGATAATTCTTAACACAAAAAAAAAAATAGTGGAGTGAGATACAGATGACTTGAGAATAAAGATCACAGGTGAATTAGAGAACATTGGTATATTTGAAGAAGGTAATCTAGACACTTGGGATAACTGCCAAGTATGCTACCAACCTGTACAGCTTCAAGATTCGAAATACGGAATCAAGATTTACCGGAGCCAGATACCAACTCAAGCTTTCCCTTTCCGCCTTAGCTCCTCCTCCTCTTCTCTTTGAATCTCAGCATCAATCTTCGCACCCTTGGATGGCTCGTTTCCATGCATCTTTGCCTACACTGATTGTTAGAGTCAGATGAATTAATGGCACAGTTTAGCTACATACTGGAAGTGTAGGATCTATCTTGGCAAGTTTTGCCTCCTCAGATATGTTACTATCTTCTTCCCGCTTCTTATGGTATGTTAGTAAATAGGTCTAAATAATGAATTTAGGGACCAACTGATTCCCTCTCTAAACGGTTGGCTATGGAACGCTCATCCTCTGGAGAAATTAGCGAGCTACCCTGCGCTGATTTTTATAGGTAGCTATAATATCTCACTGGAGTCAAGAGGCTTGTGAGAGTGCGGCTGTCCCTCCTCAAAGCGCTCGGCGTTGTTAGCCTCTGAGGCCTTGACATTTCGCTGGTCTCCAGCCTCGTAAACTTGTGCCTGACCGACGCTTGAAGTTCCAGACATAATGATGATTCCAAGGAGGCTATTCCTAGGTGTAATGGGATGTTGGCGTGGAGGTACTGAGGAAGAAACAATCGACTATGGGATTTCCTGGAAATAGGCTTGAGGAAATATGCGAAATTGGTCTTCGTGTCTGAATGCCCCTCTAAAACCTGACGACGTCATCGGTCACGCCAAGGACGTCGTACCATTTTTGCAGCTCCTGGAAACTGCCTGTAACGTAACAGAGGTGAGAGTGGCTGAATCGCCGTACCTAAAACAGTCTCAAAAAACCCCCATCTTGCTACGAATCAGAAGCATAAAAAGGGGCCCGCGAAATCCCCTCATATCGACAAGATTGAGGTAACAGTATGTGACATGTTGAGAATACCTTAAGCTGTTGCGTCTTCCAAGTGAGGATATACTTAACCACAGCGCATAGTTTAACATGGAGGAACTTTAATTTGTCATAGAAATTCGATTCACACTTTCGAAAGGATGCACTTTCCGCAACAACGCAGTCATACAGATGCATAAGCTGGCCTGAATTTTCCGAGAGCAAACCGTAAGCCCTCCGAGTATCACAGTTCTCGAAAACTATGATAGGGGCCTATTTCACTCATACGTCTGAGCATCAATTGAATCCATACTTGTGGTGTGTTTGGAGAATAATAATGTGTGCCCGTAGTGGTACTTAATGATGCCTATCACGTTTAACAATCATTTTCTAGGCTAGACTTGCGCTGTTGGCTGGGGAGGTTTGACTGGTGACGAAATACAATATCATAATGAACTTCATTACCCACATGCCTCGAACAGCACTCATATATGTTTAGACATGAATTATCAGCTATAATTTGCTTACCCCGAGTGGTCTCCGGAAAGGGTGCGCCTCGGTGCTGAAAACGAATTCATCTAGACTAATAACATCAGGCTTGCTGAACACTAGGTAGAAATACTTGAGCGTCTCGGCTGTCCAGAAGCTTTCCATTTTATCAATCTTCTCAGGAGTTTCGCGGTCCACGTGATCCAAAGCCGCGTAGGCTATATCGGTTCGCGTCGCTTTTTCGATCGCAGTAAACATACGCCAAGCCTTTTCTTGCCATGATGCATCTCCGGTAATCCTATACAGGATGAACAAGCTCTCAACTGCTTCTGGTCGCAGCAGGTAGCGAGAGTCACTGTACCTTACAAAGCCCGGACGTAGGTGTCTTCTGAGGATGACTTCTTGTATATCAGCGTCTTGTGCGGCATTCGTTTTTTTACGCACGGCATCATGCCAGGCATCTTCGTTCCAGGGACAACTGAGTGGATTGGCGCAAGGAATTGTCATAACCATTTCTGGCATGATCCCTGAAGGTGTATTGTTGTAAGCCCACACGCAGCCGTTCGCTAAACGCTCAGCTACGGCTAAATCTTCAGGAGTATGAAAAATTTGTGCGCCTATTCCGACCATTCCACCGACAAAACATCCGAGATGCGCAGCTGAAAGATGATCAGAATACAACCTTATCTTATTTATTTAGCAATAGGACTTACCTTCACCTGTGGATTTGATTTGCCCAGCAACAGCTTGCGTGACTCCAGGCAATAAGACGTCACGTTCTTCTTTGTTCATAGGTCTGAAGAAAATGTGCTCCTTAGCTGCTTTGATTGCGGATTGGTACATATCCTTGTAGACCGGGAGAAGACCCCCAACTAAAATATACATTTTTGGCAGATACTCATAGAGAGAATCAGCCATATTGCTCAGCGAGAACTCAGTGCCGGTACTGAAGTCTTCTGTAGAAGGATTCACGTAGACGGGCCACAACCCAGGCAATGTGCTCTTGTGTTGTTGGCGTGCAAAAATATCAGTGATACGTTGAATGGCATCGAAAAATTTCTGATCCCCAGATAATTGCGATAGGTGTGTGAATTCGAGTGACAACGAGCCGATTTCCGCACTGATCCCATGGAAAGAAGCCTTTTGTTTATGGTCGCCCAGGGCACTGACGGTCTCGTTTTAGCATGTGTATAGCGAAAGGATGTAGTCTGCTTACTTCTTCCAATCCCAGTATGGTACAGGCATTCGATTAGGAGTATCAAAAGCTACATACAGCATGTTTCCTAGTTGCAAGGCTTTTTCTAGTAAAATTGCCCGTCCACTGAGATCGTAAGCAGACAAAAGGCCGCCAAGATATCGTATATTCGTCTCAAACAAATTTATAGTTGTAGACGCGCAAGACTCGAAATCTATTGTGGCGATGGCTTTGATAGCTTCATCGAACTCATCCTGGAACCCCATGATCCATAGAGAATCCAAGGAATCCACCAAAGTGGCAGACCAATTTCCGAACGACTCGTGGGAGCCGCCTGATAGAGGAGCTACCTCATCCTTGAGCCAGGCATGCTTTTTGTAGCCCTCCCAGGAATGTGCATAGCTTTCCTTTACGGCTTTCAGCCTCGATACCCGAATGTTCTTAGCTTCCTCTGATTCATCTGAGAATGGATGCTGAATCCTGGGAAGCTTAAGCGGTTCTCCATTGGGTAAAGATTGGAAATTTTTGACAGGATTTTTCAAAGGTAACTTGGCCCATTTAGAGTTGTGTTGCACTTTAATATCACTCTCCGTCGCCTTTGTTCCGGGAGGTAGAGAAGAGAGCCTTTCTTGTGGAACTCTATTAAGAGTACAGTACAAGAAGATGAAAAAAAGCGCAATTACAGAGAAGTACACATGCCGGCGGCCTACACGAGGCATGATTGTAGTGAGGTTTCAAAGGCTGTAGATAAATAATTTTCTCGTCCGAGAGCATTGGTTGAACTCCAAAGGAATGATCCATCAATTGGCTGAGTTCCTCTAACGGTGACCTAATGCTCGACTGAACTACATAGTTCATTCGATGTTGATCGGCCTTCAATGGATCAGTACAGGACACGTTACTGCGCCCTTGAAGAAGTGATAAGGAAGCAAGCCTGAAATTCTGAAAGCAAACATCCTTAGTCGCCTACATGTTCTCTGATTATTGCGAGCTTGGCGGTGGACTGAGCGTGAGCCGTGACTGGAAAGAGCCCCTAACTATCTAGAACCCCGTGTCGCAAGGCCACCGACAGACCTTAGTTAGTCTACTCTTGTCGATACTTGCCGGGCCAATCATTCCACTCCAGCGAAGTTTTGTAGCCATATTGCATTGCAATGTCGATCGATCACTTTCAGGATAACTATCTCACGGCAGTCAGTAGTAAAGTAGGAGTCCTTTCTCGTAGAGATATCTATTTCATTTCACTTTATGGGTGACGACAGTGGAGCAAATTTGGTTAATAATCAATATGTACATGTTTTAAACTTTT
The DNA here is from genome assembly GCA_027478595.1 of Erythroxylum anguifugum. NCBI lineage: Eukaryota > Viridiplantae > Streptophyta > Magnoliopsida > Malpighiales > Erythroxylaceae > Erythroxylum > Erythroxylum anguifugum. The sequence continues at coordinate 38,961 of JANIPN010057536.1, forward strand.
ACTGTACGTAATCACATGGCAAATTGGCAATTGATCTTCCTGCTTACTCATGACATAATCACTCAACAGCTTCCAGCTCCCCCATTTACAGCGATGTCTTAGAAAATTAAGCTTATCAACTCTATACAGCGTATCTCTGGCTGAAAGCGGCCACGTTAGCTGTTAACAGTGAATTGTCTTGCTATGGGCTACGTACATAGGCTTTCTATTGTGTCCGCGACCGGATACAACTCTCTGACTACGAGAAAAAGCTATGCGCTCATAGTTTGTAACCTGTTTTTTTTACTGCCCTCTTATATGAGTCTTCTTGCTCTAAGCCCTTCACCCACCGTTCGACATTTTCCCATTTACGTCCCTCTGTTCCCATGTTTCTGGCAAGGATGAACTGCGCCGAGAAATGCATCATAATATCGGCTGCTGTCAACTTGTCTCCGACTAAGTATTTACTGTTCGTCTTGCCCAGCTCTTCTTCTAGCCAGTCGAAGTCTCCTTGAACGGCACCACCCATCTTCGGCGTGGCTTCCGCAACTAGGCTTTCGTGCTCAGGGCCAGGGAAGGCTCTCTTTAGGTATAGAATAGGGAGCGCATGAATCAAAAATGTCGCTTCAGAAGCGACGATCCACTCTCTGACTCGAATTCGGTCGGGGTTGGAGGCTGGTATCAAGCGACTGGATTTATCGTACTGCTCGCATAAGTAACTAGTAGAAGGAGGGGTTATTAGTACAGAGCCTTAAGTGGCTGATTGAAAATCAGTGCTGGAAGTGAAAGCTTACTCCGTAATTGCGATACTTTCTTGCACGGTAAGGTCACCGTCCTTAATTGTTGGAGATTTCCCAATCTTCGTTCCAATCTTCTGTTTGAAGTCTGGGTAACCAAGGCCTTTCTCGTTTCTCTCGGAGAATACAACATCGTAGCTGAGTCCAAGTTCCTCAAGAAGCCATGCTGTGCGAATGGCGCGGGAAGCTTGTAGAAAGAATAGCGTAACGGGCGGCGACATTGTAGGCTTCAATTGCTGATATACTAAGCGCAAACGAGGATTAAACTGTGGGCTCATATAATTCTCCGTAAGTTAGTTATCCTTTACCCAATAGTACAATTGCGAAAATCAGCTCTTCTCTCCGAGCGTTCAACGTCATCGCAACGACCGCTCCGCACTAGCTAAGGTCTCCACTCCTCTCACCCGATTGAGAGGTCACAAAACATTTAACCAAAGCAATTTCTCGACACAATAGTCGTGCAGGCGCCATTTCATAGTATGATTGCGCTTAAGTTTGTAGGAGTGTTGTTTGGGATAACAAAGCCAGTAGGGCAAGCCAAACAGGGGTCCGACTCCCATGTCTTTTTTTAGCGTATTAAGGTGACTGCCTCGGTGGGTGTCTAGGGCTGATACGCAATATGGCCAGCTTCATACCTACCTAGGTACCTAGGTAGGTAATTGTCAGAATAAATTGCTATTTATTGAGTGTTTACTAGCATGTCCATACACAAGAACAAGTATTGTTCAAACCTAAGTCATTTGGTTTGATGTGATTTGATGTGGTTTGTTTGGCTGTAAATATTCTCGGCGGAAAATTCACATCGACTACTAGTGAATAATTTTGGCCGTTCAATTTATGGTCTTGATGAATGCCACTAAAATCAAGACCGAGGAGGTTACCTTGTACTGTTTTATGCTCTAGGTTACCTAGGTAGGGACAATGGAAAAATGAACGTATTCTTTATCCAAATAGAATAACGGGTTTCGCGGCAATGCACAACGTGCGCGTTGAAGCGGAAAGCTTGAGAATCACCTAGCTTGATATCATGAGTAGCCACACTCCTTTATTCTCTAGTCGCTACCTGGTTTCTACTCTCTTGTTTTGAATTACCTAGGATTGATTTTTACTGTGAATATTTGAACTCGTAGGGACATAGGTTTAACAATAAATGACCTGCGGCTGTCTTTTGATAAGCTCGCCTTTCTACAATGCACATTTCACGTTTGCCGTCTCATATTCAACACGGTAATTCTTAGAAACTACTTTGTCTGGTTCAGAAGGCTCAAAAGGCTTGATAATAAATAAGGGGGCTCATCCTAACTTTCTTTAATGTTTGCTTGAACCGTTTTAGCATTCAACAACTGCCGTCCTAAAGCCCCAGCATCGCGGTTAGACACGATGATGAGAATACGAAGGGCCAGATCGTGCCCGATCCCTCAAACCCAAAGAGTTGTTCTATCAAAACCGAGCTCTAATAACAGATCTCCTTCTGTCCCGAGGACTAGACGAAGCCTTACATCTGCACTTGCTAGCGGCATTCAGATTACACGAGTGCTAGGAGCTTCTGCTTCGACACGGAGTTTGGCAGACGTGGCCTCATCCTCAAAGCACAAGAGTCAGACTGAGCCTGTTACAGTGGAGGACTCCTGTCCTAAGAGCAACATAAACGCTGCTTGTAATGGCGACAATGTCAGCAGTCTAATCCCTCCTCTGAGGAGTAGCTGTGTTACAAACACTTCGAACAACCTCAATGACCTAAGTCAAGGTTTATCGAGTACATCAACCCTCCAAACTAAACAACTTACTCTATATAACAGTACTGATGAAAGGACCGAAGATCCGAAGGTAGGTAGTTTGAATGTGATGAAGCCAAAAGACTGACCATCAGTAGAAGCTTTCGAACAGAAACCGACAAGATTCCCCGGACTTTGTAATTGTTGACGTGCGCCCAGTGCAGACAAACCGTAAGAAGCAGAGGATGACTGCAGGCAACCTTGGCCAAATAAAACAGTGCCCAACCAAGAGAGTGCTACCTGAAAAGCAAGTCCCGGTACCGAGCAAGCGCGTCAAGAGAGGAATAGAAACCATACCCGAATATCGAGAAGTCAAACAAGGCCCCAGGATAAACATGTCGGAGTTTGCTAATATGTGGGATGGTACTCAGTCACAGAAGCTAGCTACCATCAAGCAGAAGCACTGGATCGCCAATGGATGGAGTGCCATGGACTATTATACCATGGCACTCATGGCAGAAAGAGCATTCCCTTACGAAGAATTCCAAAGCTTAAGAAACAAGGCGCCCACAGAGACAAGAGAGGTTTTTAGAGCGGTGGTTGAGACGGAGTTGTTGAAGCATGCTTACCGTGGAAAGGGAGAAGTTGGTGGAGGACCAGGTGAAGACAGGATCCGGGAGTATAAGCAACTTGAGCACATTCAGAAAGTAGGCAAAGCAGAAGGTTGGTGTGAAGAATGGTATTGGGAGCAGGTAGAGAAGAGTAGTATGAGAACAATGGAGATCATCAGGGAGGCGGAGCAGAAGTTAATGCAGAAGGAGACGGAACGCATTCGCGCAAATCCCGGGGATATGAAGAGGCTTGAGAAAGAGGCTGAGGACAAGATTCGTGATGGACTCATGGCTTTGAAGAGTACTGCGCACCAGACGTTTTTTGGCCAAAACAAAGTGGACGTGGAGCGGAAATTGCTAGAGACCCAAGAGTCGTCTACCAGCGCTTCGAACAAATGCTCTGAATTGTCTAAGGCACCGGTGCGACCAGTACGAGGAAGGAAGCCACTTCCAGTTTTGTCGGTGGAAGAGGCTACAGACCGCTGGCACGAGGCGGGAGTGGAATTGATGAAAGCTCAAAAGAAAGCCAAGCAACAGGAAAAACGGTCTAAAAAGGAAGTTGACACAGCCCCGAGTTCCAAAGCGAAGCCAGGGACGAAACAGACAGAGTGAAAGGAGCTCTTTGATGTTGCCGATAGGGAGGAATGCCATAGATGAACGTTGTTCGAACGGTAGACGTGGCTACAGCGGTTGTCTGCTGCGTGCTTAGGACAGGGTATTCTTAAGAGTTTTTCCACGCGACAGAGCAAAACCCGAACGGGGTTTTTAGGTGTTTATTCGGAAACGATCATAAGTGGGTACCATCTGTCTTTCTGGTGTTTTTACAGCGGCTAGATAGTCCCATCAAGGAAGACTTGTAACAAATATCCTAGGTGGTCTCGATTGCTTGGGTTGACAGAGTCATACATACATTTAGAAACTATACTCGTAGATACTCGTAGCCTACATCGATTGCAGCATGCGGTAACCAGACTCGCAGCCTTGACAACATTCGAGACTCACTCAACACTTGACACATAGGGAATGTGTATTGTCGTTGTGAAGCGAAGCAAACGCAGCTACCTGTCTCTGTGCCGCACAATGCCGGAAAGGTTGCGGCGCAGAGGCAGTGAAGCACACTTGTTTGCTTGTTAGTGTTTCGGCGAAAACGTGGCGATGAGACAAGCCCCTATTTAAATCGCTCGAGCCCCACTCGCTTGCAGAAGACTGTGCACAGCCCTCGGAACCGTTTCCATCTTCATTAATTACCAACACAGTTAGTTTTGGGGGAGAAGCGCTATTGGACCGATTCATAGTTACCTGACCTGCAAGGTTGCGTTTAGATATGATGTATATATTGTCAGCATGGACACGAGCTGCAAGCACCGGTCCCCGCAAGAAACCCGCAAATAGCACGGGTAAGAATGAGTACTGGAGGAATACTGTATTCCATATCTTGCTGAGAATGCACCATGGAGGCACCACTAGCCACGCCCCGGAAAACACAGGAAGACATCGACCTTGCTGTTGAATGGCAGAAGCGATGGGCCGAGGCAAGGGTATCTCTGTCTAAGACTTATGGGCGGGACATAGGAGCTGCGAAATCCCCGGAGGATGTTTTGGCGCAGATATACGACGAGAAGCGTTCGAAAGAGAACGGAGGTGAAAAGCACGACAGGGCTAAAAAGGCTGTCGATAGGACGCTGTCATGCATCACGACTTTGGCGGGCATCGCCTCGCAGGCTGCTTCCATGGTAAGCTTTTAAGTTTTTCTTGAACCGGCCAGACGACATTATCGCTTTCGCAGCATTGAGGGTTTGAATTAGGCGTTCTGAAATCAGTCAGCTTGATTTAACTTCGAAGTTCACCATCCTGCCTTGCAGCGCGATATGGGAATACAAGCTTGTATTTCTGTCGAAGCTCTATGATTGCTCATATTGAAGTTCCGTGGATCACTGACTGTCAAGTCCAGGTTTTTGGGCCTAGCGACACATGCTTTAACGCGGTCTCGTTTATGGTTGACACATGGCGCATGTATAGACACACTTTCGACACTCTAGCAGAGCTTTTTGAGGAAGTGAGCGCCTTCCTTGAGCGTTTTAAGGTTTATAAGCGAATGGAGGATATGGTTGACAGCGGGTTGAAGAAGATCGTGAATGAGGGTCTATTTTGTTTCGTCAGCATTTGCCAAGTTTCTCATAAAGTTCTCAAGCACAAGGCTTCACTCTTCGCTAAAATCGTATTTCTCAGAGAAGATGAGGGCGTCGAAGGAGAGTTGACGAGACTTAAGGGGATCGTCGAAAAAGAGAACGCAATGAATATGGCACTAATACATGAGTCGTCGAAAGTCAATGAGACCAGGCTCAAGCGTATGGATCAAGATCAAAAAAAGAAGTCTGCGGAGGATAAGGAAAATTTCGAGGATCTCAAAAATGCAAACAGAGTAAAGGAGCAAAAGGATAAAGTAAAAAAACTTCTTGGAAATCCAGAGGAAAAGTCTAAGTACTACAGCGATACCGCTAGCAAGAAGATTGAGAACACCGGTCAATGGTTTATATCTAGCGAACCTTACACCACTTGGGCAGATAGAGATCGCGAGAGCGAGCAGTTTCTACTACTTCAAGGCGAGAAGGAGAGCGGCAAGTCCTTTTTGATGTTTACCACAATACCAGATTTACAGCAGCGCCATAATCGTGACTCATCGGCAAATCTCCGAGTCTCTGTTGCCTACCATTTCCTGGCCCTTGACGCTGCTAGGTCCGGCGGGCTTTCGTTGGACAAAGCGTTGAAATCTCTGGCTTATCAGGTTGCCGAGCAAGACCCCGTCTACCTCAAAAGCTTGTCATCTTGCCAACATCTTGAAGGTGTCGCAAATCTAAATGGGCTTTGGGATGTCTTGTTCGAGAACCTGGCTACATCAAATTCGCTATTTTATTTTGTTATAGATGGCATAGATCAGATAGAGGACGAACGTGATAAACTAAAAGCTTTAGGGCTCTTGGCCCATATCAACGAACTTTCTCAAGGCAGGGGCTCAAGATTTCGATTTCTGATCACAGGCACTCCCGCAACGACAAAAGAAATTCGAATGATATTGAAGGAGAATGTGTTTCTTACCGATGTTGAACAGGCAGGCGATCAAGACATCGAGCTTTTCCTCAAAAGCCGAGTTGATGATATGCCTATTTTCAAGGATCACTCGCCCGATGTCGCCAAAATCAAGGAAGAGGTGCTGGACTCGCTATTGAACGTTCCTAAAAAGACTTTCAAGTATACAGATCATTTGTTGAGGTCAATTGGGAATAAACAGACGCCGTCTCAAATCAAGCAGGTCCTCAACGAAGCTCTCTCTGGGGCTGGATATGAAACAAGTGTGAAGAGAGAAATTAACGACTGCAATCTACGTCTATCTACAGATGAAAAGGATGAACTAAATTTGCTCTTGACTTGGGTAATTTGCGGGGAACAAATACTGTGGGTAAAAGAGCTTGAGTCAGTTCTGCACCTGAAACGTGGCGAACCGTCTCTGCAACGCCTAGATAAAAAGATACAAGGAAGCTACAGCACTTTTTTCTCCGTGGATGAAGACGTTAATAATGATGGCAAAGTATCTGTTCATATCCAATCAGATGCTGTGGTCGCATACCTAGACGAGTTAGCAAAGGAAACGCAGTTGGAAGTGAGCTCTGGAAGCAAAGTTGTCAACAAGTTTGAGGTTGACATTGTCAGAAGATTTCTTTTCAACGTTTGCGATAGGGATCTCTTTGAAAGATTTGGTTTTGAAGAATTCTTCAATCGTAAGTTGACGGACCCCACGAACTCTATCTCACTAGATCGAGGTCGTGCTCAAGTTACAATATTATTGGGTTGTCTCAAGGCACTCTGTACCGATTCTACCCCGGCTGAGGATATTCGATGGTATGCTTCTCAAAACCTGGCTTTTCACCTAAATGCTGTAAATATGTCTACTGTTAATGGAGCTGAAAAGGCTGAGATCGGAAGATATCTTGTCAAGATGTTCAGAGATCCAGTGATCATGGATCGGTATTACGACTGGAATTACGAGTCGTTTCGGGCTAATTGGATGTTTACCGATGAAAATACAGAACTTGTGATGAGCTGGCTCAAAGATCCATTTGTAATAGCAGCTCTTGATGACCCTGAAAAGGACTGGATCAGATCGCTCCTTTACACAAACCATGCTCCAGAGGCGAATATTCTCGCACCTTACTTTGAAAGCCTCGGCAATAAAGTCTTAAAAGACATTGACTGTACAAACCGCGGTCTTTACGGACTCCTTACTTACAAAAACAAAGTACGCCATGTCCGGTAGATCTTGACGGAAGCTAATAAGGAGCAGATTGATAATCAACGAGACGGAGAGAAGTATTCTAGATTCGCTGATGATGATGAGGTGGAGACCGCTCTCAGTAAGCACGAATTAGTAGAAGAGGTCGTGGAATGGATAGCCTCGAGTCTTAAAATTGAACGGGATTTTGCGTGGCACTTCTGCTCCAGTGTAAGTTCAAGAGTCCGCGACTAATTGGGAAAGCACTACATGGACAAGTTGGCGATTTTTGCAATTACTTTGATGTTGATGTTGTTCTTCCACTTACCAACCGTGCTTCGAAATGCAACTACTACAAACCCTAAACTGAATTCTACCCAAACACTAATCTAATGTTTCTATAGGAGGTATATGAAATGTACAATTGGCACGACAAGGCTATCGAAGAAGCTAAATTAGCAATCGATTTGAGCACGGGTGGAAATCAATGGCGTGCTAAATATAATCTAGCATGCTCTTACGAGATGAAAAAAAATTATCAGCTTTCCAAAGAGACTGCAACGGAATTAAGAAAATCTATATATGAAGCAACTGAAGATACCGAACTTGGTGGAGTTGACAAGAAGGACTTACAACACAAGACCCTAAAGATCATAGCCTTCGCGCACATGGAATTAAAAGAAACAAGCGAGGCTATAGATATACTTGAAACCATTTTGCGTGAATACCCAGATGACTATCAAGCTGTTTGCGATCTCGTCCTGAATTTGGTTCTAGAAAAGCGCTTTGAGGAATTATTTGTTTTGTTTGAGAACCTTAAATCAACGGAGGACGAAGGACTCGATACCGATAGACTAACGGCGACTTACTACTCCAATGTCAACAATGAGGAATACCACAATAAACTACTTAAGGCTGTCTCTAACCACCAATCTATCAAGCCTATGTGGGAACACATAATCTCTAAAATGCGAGAACGGCTCAACGGTTGCAAAGGGGATGAGAAACAGGATCCTGCATGGCGGCTAGCTGGGCTTCTCTATACATATGCATGCATGCTTCTACGTTATCAACCTGGCGACGAGGCTAGACTGGAGGCCATTGATGCTTTGGAGGAGATAATGAGTCTCTCTCTTTATGCTAGCGACTTTTCTTATATGTCAACAAAGGTGAAAGCAGCAAAACGGCTGGCTACCGAATATGCCTCCTTAGCTTGGAAATTGCCCGTATCGGAAGAGAGGGATGAATATCTTTCGAAATTGAAGGAGCTGGCTGGCACGGACGATCTCTCTGATGAAGACCTCATTCTACTCGAAGGACGTATCCACAGTCTATACGACCGCGCGGAAGAAGCCAAAAATAGTCTCCGCTCGAAGCTTCAAATTGGCTTCGATCTCCTATCAGATGAAGATCCCGAAAACGATTTCATTGGATACCAAAGAATCGCATTTGTCATGATGTATTCTGGGGATCATGTTAATGCTACTACGGCTTGGTCTTTGGTCTCACCATCTATAAATGATAGCGAAGGCGTACGCGAAGGCGATAATAGCACGGAAGGCTCTGTAAAGACTGCTACTGCCACCTCAATGCATGGCGAGTTCTCACATACGCAAATAATAGAAAAAGGGTTTACACCTGTATATACTTGTGATGGGTGTGGGACCCAGTGGGCGTATGGTGATGATCTATACCTCTGCCTTGACTGCCTCGACTTGGGATTTGACGGCAAATGCCTAGAAGCGCTGCGCAATGGGGAAATGGAAAAAATGATATGCTCCAAGGAGCACGCATTTTATCACGTTCCTCGTTATAACAAAGAGGAGGCCGCCGAGCTACCAGAAGGGCATGTACGAGTCGGTAGCCAAACGATGCCTGTTAGTGAGTGGATAACCTCTGTGAAAAAAGCCTGGGGTCTGAATGACGAACCTAATGAGGATGATCAAATACCAAAGATCAATGGATTAGTAGAATAGGTGTCATCAACAGTCCTCTCAAAATAGAAGTAAAAGTCTTTTCTATTGCTGCAAACCTACAACTGGAATTTTTTGCTTGTCTAAACTCTAGTTATCGTTGTAGCGCAAATGATTCCATCTTTATCCTATCCCGAATTATGAACTGAAACCAAGTTATACGTCTGTATGAAGTGGTGAGCCACCCACTACACATAATTTGGAAAGCTAGGAAACCGTTCTCCCTTGATACTTGCATCGAGCTCGTTACTTGAACTTGCTCCTGTGTAGTCCACTATTACCTTCTATTTACAAGTTCAAGTGCAGCTTCCATTGACAGTATCCGACCGTCGATCGCTTCGACAACGGCTGCTTTATACGCTTTGGGGTGACGGTTGCTAGCAACGTACTCTGCTGCTTTTGTCCAGTCCGTTGAATCTACCAAGAATTCCTTGAGGCGCTCGAGCTCACCTGCTGAGAGACCATTTCTTGTTAGCTCTAGTGGGTCTGGAGATGGAGCAAGTGAAACTCGACGGCGCTTAGGTGAGACATTATCTGATACCGTACAAATTCGAGGCTCAGGGCTTGGAAGGTTGGTATAATTAGCTCTCTTTCTATTCTTTACTGGAGTCGAAGACGGATCGAGGGTCTCCCTAGATTGGTTCTCGAAACTGATGCCGGGCCTGTGTGAAAGTGACTGAGGCGTAGGAGGTGTAGTGTATGCTGCACCGAGAATCCGTCTTTGAGGAGTGGTCGGCGAGGGCTTCGCAGTACTATGATTTTGAGCATGCTCCAGGTTCTGCTTACAGGTTAAACCAGCAATAATTCGAATTCGATTCTATTACCACCTCATTATCATATTTGTAACTTGAGTCTGAGACAGAATGATCACGAGGCTCATTTGAGGTGCTCGACTCAAAAATGGCGATGTCCATCTCAAGATAAGATGGTCTAGAGGCAATGTGCTATTGAGCGTAGCTGAGACTTCGAGACAATTCAATGTTGGACAACTTTGGGAGACATAGAAAGCAATCTAAGTATCTCGTCGACGCACTAGTAGCATTCAAATTCTGCATCGGCAGAGGCGCATACACGTTTCCAGGCAATGAAGTGCTCACTTCGCTAGGTAGTCAGAACCAGAATAAACGCACAAAGCATTTTTACTAAACTTAAAGAGATAAATGAAAAAACTGGATACGTCTTTTTGCTAAGCAATCTCAGCATCTAAGTCAGTATAGATTCATATTCAGAACGCGCGTTACGTTCAGCAGTCACAGAATAGAATAATTTAGGTCTATAAAACCTTACGTAGAAATGATAGCTTAGTTGCATCCTACCTATAGTCTGTTAAAGCGACACCAGATAGGCTACGCTCTAAAAGAATCAGAATCGGGATCAGTTTGATATTGGAGCTTCCTGAAGTTCTCTTCGCAAACGTTGGGTCAACGTCTGGTTGAGGGCGTTCAGGAGGGTGAAAGCTGGGCAGATGAGTAAGCAGAGCATCAATCTGTGTGACGCGCTTTCTACGCGTGTCAGTAGTGAAAGAGCCATCTCTAAAGCCTTCGAATAGGTTTTAAACTAAGACAATCGTGCAGCTATGCCTAGATTATCGCGGAACCATCAGTCCGTACCTGGGCGGGCTGGTGTATCTGCCGGTCCCGTTACTCCCTCTACAGCTGTGGAATACCAGGAACCTGTGGCTCCGCTGAATCGCGAAGGGATAATATCACTGCAGTCGCTCCCCTTGCGGACAGACTTTAAATCCCTGAAACAAGAATTAAAAAAGGCAAGCAATACGATAGGAGAAATAGCGGCGGACATCAATGAGACTGCAGTCAACGACATGAAATCCGTGCGCCAAAAGCAAGCAAGAAGGGCAGAGAACAATCCTAATGCTACAGGCCCGGTCCCAGGAGAGCAAGAGGCGGCTGACCTAGAAAAGAAAGTGGCTGTGATGACACACCTGATGGAGGAACGCATGAGAGCAATCATAGATGTCCAAGAAAGAATTGAAGCGAAAGAAAAGGCGCTACAAGAGATCATCTCAAATGTCGTAACTGGAGAAGGGAGGCTAGGACCTTCCGCTACCCAGAGCACACTTGGCGCAAGTCAGTTCAGATCACGGCGAGCTGCCTCGGAGTCAGGAGAAGATGGTGACGACACCATGGAGGATCCTGGAATCGGCCTCATTAAAGCTATGAAACGCAAAGCCGAATCTCATGAGGAGGCGTATAGCGTCGTGCCTAAGTCAAGACGGTTTGGAGAACCTTTTCCCCAATGAAGTCATACTAACGTACAAAGATATGCTCAGCACAACGACTATGTCAACTTCAAGAAACTGGTTCACGATGGCCAGCATCCTGGCGAATCAAAGCCGCCTCTCGCCCACCATAGTACATGGTTCGACGATGATGTTTCTGCGAGTCCTCAGAAAGGTACTCAAGGAGACCATAGCAACGAGGAGCAAGATTCATCAGATATCGAAGCTGTTGAGGAACGTATAAGCATCAAATGTCCACTTACGCTGTTACCTATGAAAAACCCTCTCACCAGTAAAAAGTGCCCCCACAGCTTCGAGAGGGATGCCATCTCCGAGATGATCGATCACAGCTCTTTAAGAGCTGGAGCCCAGAGGCAGGGTGGACGGCATGGCGTTCCAGCCATCAACTGTCCCGTTTGTTCAATCGTATGTTCGCTGCTAACGTTTAGATATGTCTACTAACCGGATACAGACGCTGACCAAAGAAGATTTAGAGCCTGACTTGGCTTTAAAGAGGAAGATTGCTCGCATACTTGAGCATCAGCGCAAGCAAGATGAGGCTGCGCAAGAAGAAGATTATGATGAAGATGATGATACTATGCATAATGGCCGCGGTCCACGACCCGAGCAAGTAGATAGCGACGACGAAGTAGCGCCCTCGAGACGGTCTATCGCTAATGTCAAGGCTGAGAGGCAGAGCATTGTTCCTGACACTCAGCCAGACACTTCAGCTCTGCAGGAGAGCGAAAATGAAGACGAGGACGAAGAGGAGGATGACGTTCACAACGACCACCAGAATAATAGCGAGGTAACCCGCAGAAGCCGTTCAAGATTCTCCGTCAAAAAACACAGTGAGCCCCCGAGAAGTTCTGCAATGGTGGTGGACTTAGAGGATGCGGATGATGATGACCTGTACGAGTAATGATACCCAAATAAAGTCTTGATTATCTGGGATGAGAGCTCAAATTGATGGATAAAGGAAAGTAACAGACTTTACTGGCTTCTATGAATAATGCCATAACGCTTCTGATACCCCTTTTAGCAGGTGCATGAAGTCTACATGAAGAACACGATTAGAAGCTGATCCCGAATCTTTTCTTTGTCTCACTTGTGAACTCTTCAGTCGGCCCTCCATCCATTTTCAATACCTAATGCATTCCGCCTTGTCCTTGTTTCTTTCCGTCTTCCGCAGTGAGCTTCTGTTTCCCTTTCCCTTTCCCTGTCCCTTCCCCGCTCTCCGCCGGCCCCTGGATCACCCCGCCGGTTCGTTCATCACCCAAACCATCCCCCTTTCCACGTCCGATGACATCGTCGACCGCTGTTTCTTCAGCCTTACCACCTTTGATCTTCGCGTCGGTCCCCGCGACTTGATTGGGCACCTTAACGACCTGTTTCGAACTTCCCGCCTTCTCTGCTGATCGCTGCACGTGCGGCACCGGCTCGTCGCTCAATGCGGGACAGAATATGTGATCGTAGTCCTCGAGTTCGCGGAGCTTGGTGATCGGCTTGTTGGGCGGCTTGTTGGGCGGCTTGTTGGGCGGCTTGTTGGGCGGCTTATTGGGCGGCTTGTTGGGCTGTTTGTTGGGCGGCCTGTGAAAGGGCGGATACGGTGGACGCGACATGGCTTTGACTGCGGGTCTTGTCGTCTTTAATAGTATTCCTAGATGCTGTTCGTGGTCAGAGCTGGTGAACAATTCAAGATGGACTCAGGTGTACATCTGGGAGTCGAACGAGAGATTATTGTACCTTCAATGAGGGAGTGTACAGACCCCGAGCTTGTGTGGAACTTGGAGAGGTTGAGAACGGGAGCAAAGTGAAAGTGAGTAGGAAAGGTTGAGATCGGGATCGAAGTGAAAGCGAGCAGGTGCTGATGAGGTTGGCACAGTAAATCTTTCGCTGCTAGGGAAACCAACCACACGTTTTTCATCGAAGACTTCTATATTGCTATTTGAATCGACTCAGACTTTCTCAAATGCCAATGCTGACCCACCTTTGAACAATTTAGTACCTATGCTGGCTATGCTAAATCTTGTATGTGTACGCTTGTTATTGTCATGGTTTCATAACCCATCATAGAATAGCTACGGCAACAGGGAACACCGAATTCCGTTGGCAGTCACTCACCCTCACCCTCACCATCACCATCGCCACTACCATCTTCATGCTCATCCAAGTGGTCCCTTGCCCACGGGCTCCTCTTCCGTAGCTCAAGCCCATATCTCTCGAGAATAAATGGGATGGGGACTAGCGCGATGGCCAGAAAGGCAAGCAAGCTTGCTCCCCACTGATAGCCAAGGCGGTTGAAAAGCTGCTTTCCGAACATGGGAAACGCAGCGCCAAAGATGTTGCGTATCAGTCCAATGCCTGCGAGAGCGGAAGCTGAGTAGACCTGTTATAACAAAAACTTACGTTAGTAAAAACGTACTCGATGAAGTAGGAGCTCATGAGGCCTGACACACCCGATAAGAATCCTCGGTGTACTGGAACGTCATGAGAATAAGCGTATAGAACGACCAGCCCCAGAACGCCGACGCAACAATAGGTACGAGCGGGTTCACCTCGCTTCCCGTCGTCCATGCGAACCAGAACATAGATGCCGGAAAGACTGGGAATTACCTCGTTAGCTCTAAATGTTCTTTTGTTTAACATTCTACTGAGTGAACAACTTACCCACGGCCGCGACTTTGGCTAACTGTACTCTCGCCTCGGGCACGCTCTCGCCGCTCGTCGCAAAACTCCTGCGATAAAATCGCTCCTGCCAAAGATTCGTGAGCGGTCCAAGCGACGTGCCCGCCGCGATCCCGAGGAAGGCGCAACCGATGCCAAACGTGCTGAAGCCGTGGCCCTTTCCGAAGACCTGCACAAAGGCACCATTGAACAGGAAGCTCAGACCGTACAGATACCCATTGTAAAGAGCACCGAAGACGACAATTGCCTCTGTAGCAAGAAAGCGGAAGGGCCGCGAGAGACCGGTACGGAGTGCGGAACGGAGGGAGCGGGGCTTCAAGGTATCAGTGCCCGACGCCGACTCCGCATATGCTCCCGCTGGAGTGGAGCCCGGGGTGGCGTTAGCTTTACCTAGCGCCGTGCCCGCGCTGCCTTCCTCGCGCTCCCGACCCGCACTTCCGCTCTCTCCATCCCCTGCGCTTACTCTCGCCCGCGCCCGCGCCCGATGCCTCTTCCGTATTATAGCCGTGTGCCTCGTCTCCCTCAACAGCAATACCATGCTAAGCCAAAGACTCCCACATATCCCCAGCAGCGCCCAAAACACTGTGCGCCAGCTGTGGCCCTGTGCAACGGCAGACAGGAGGAAGAAACCCGATGGAGATCCGCATGTAGCGGCCCAGAGGTAGATGGACATGGCATGTCCGGTGACTCGGTGCGGCCAGAGGTCTGCGATAGTACCACCAAAATTGGCTATGGACTACATGTTAGCTCTGAGTATGATCTAAAGCTGGGCACGGATAGGACGAAAAGAGGTGTCAGGCGATATACACATTCATACGCTAGATGCGTGTAAGGTGGGAAAGCGACTATTCGGGCAGGGTAACAATGGGGCGAAATAGAAAGGAAATTCGATGGGCTTGTCCGGCTTGTTCTCACAACGACCGGACCTCTCGGATTTTGGTCTTCTTTCACACCACGATAGCACGAGAGTCGATGAAGTCACGATAGAGTTTTTGTTGCAGGACCCTTCGCCCGGTTACTTGGGTTGGAACGCGGCGGGTGACTAGGGAAGGGCGGGCTCGACCAGGCATGTGAATAGTGGGTTTGCAAAGTTTACGTTGCCACAAGAAGGCAAAAATAGTTATAAAATCTTACGTACCTATCGTAACAGCAGCGAAGAAGCCACTGAAGAAACGTAATACCATGAAAACGGGCACCGAGGGCGCGAGCGCGGTGGCGGCGAGAAACAACAGGAAGATACCGTAGGATCCGATGTCTGTAGCGCTCCAAAACATATACAGTCAGTAAAACCCGTGCCCATATCTCCATCGCAAATCGGAATATGTAAGATAGTAGTTCCAAGACGGGAAATCGACAACCGACAGCTGCATAAGAGCCTTGTTTCAGGCAACGCAAAGCAAATACAAACAATATGTGACTTCACAGTGTGAAAGAAAAGGTTTGCGATCCCGTGTTTGGCTGATCTTGTGGTCTAGACGTGGTCTCCTCCCATAATGTGTAAAAAGAAATTACAAAACATGGAAAATTGAGTTTAGGCAGAGCGAAGCCATCTTGGATACGTGTACTGTAGTCGGGTAAGCTACCCAATTTCAGTCACAATATCCAGGGCAAATTCTCATTTGTATGATATTCCAATCTGTTACCCACAAGCTCTTTAGGTAAAAAAAAAAATGAAGGCAGAAATCCACAAGAGCGCTAGGTCAAGAGCAAATACCAAGAGCACAGAACAGTGATAAGAAATGACCACTCACAAACCTTGTTCCGCCCCCAATCTTCACTCAACGGTGCCAGGCTCATAGGTCCAAGCGCCAGACCCAGGATGTAAAGACTCAACCCAAGCGTGCCGACAAGGTCGGTAACACCGAATTCCTCCTTGAAGCTACCTTCGGCCGGACTAAACCCAGAGGCGGCCCAGCTGACGCTGAGGTCGACTGGCATAATAACGGAGACGATAAGCCATTTCTTCCAAGAAGGCCATCTACGTGGGTTGTCTGGATCCGAGCCCCAAGAGACACGGGCATCTTCGGGGGCTGTAGTTATGAGAGAGTGGTGTAGAAGGGGTGTTGTTTCGGACTGCGAGGGCTTAGAAGCGGACGCTGTGGTTGGCATTGCGATGGCTCAGAACAGGCCTAAGTGGGTTGAGTAGCGAGGTTGAAGTTAGTATGACCGGGGCGTCAATCGCTTGGGAATGCGAGCCGTTTGTGGTGATGTGGCGATAGGCCTCAATTCTTGCGTCTCTTTTGCCAATTATCTGGAGGCACGATGAGTCCGTTGCGCCGCTATGAGCCCTTACTGTGTGCTTAGAGAGACTCCCTTCAATCACCCACGAATCAATGGGTCTCCAACAGACGCCCGTTTGAACGGCTCGAGTCACAGCAGTAGCCTCCTTTGAACACTGCTTCTTCCCCGGCCGTGCAGCACCTCTTCATAGAAGCTACGCCCAGTAGCTCTTCCGGTGGCGCCTTCTAGTCTTTCTTCTCCCCTTGCTTCCATAAACTGGAGTGCTGTCAGGCACACCAACCGACTTCGCCCCCCTCTGACCCAGTACAATGGATGCCCACCCGTCTCGGGCAAAGCACGAAGCACGTAACCGCAACTACCCTCGGGCGGTGGGGCAGGTAGGTACAAGCTTTGTAGCTCCTCAAATGAGAAAAATAAAGGCGTAGAGCTCAGAAAACACAAGCCCGGCCGAGGGATGGGCTAGCTGCGCCTCCTCGAACGCCCGCTCAAGTAGGCTCACCCTTCCAAATCCCTCTTAGGATTCGATCGTGATGGAAGAACAAAACGGGTCCGAGATCGACAGGCCCAAAGTCACCAGAGCCCAATCAGGCAAATAAACGAACGGGTGTTACCTAACGCCAAAATCTAGCTTAGAGGTGTAGAGACTGATGAAAGCTGCCCACGTGCAGCAGTCCTCC
Organism: Erythroxylum anguifugum; assembly: GCA_027478595.1. NCBI lineage: Eukaryota > Viridiplantae > Streptophyta > Magnoliopsida > Malpighiales > Erythroxylaceae > Erythroxylum > Erythroxylum anguifugum. The sequence continues at coordinate 56,148 of JANIPN010057536.1, forward strand.
AGGAAGATGGGAAGCAAAGTAAAGTAGGCAGGGATTCCAACGAACTCAAGTCAGGCAAAATTTGAGGCAGATCGTACGCGTAGCTTTTCTCTGCACCTGCCCGTTGATTCTGCACAATCCGGCAAGAGACGCCCGGGATGCACTCAATCTCGCTCCCGAGGTCGTACAGCTCGATAGCTTAGATATACGACTGAAGGTGGCGAAGCAGCACTTGCACCAGAGACACAAGTAAAGGCAGGGGCCCGCGGGACGCGGACACGGACACGGGGAAGTCGGATCAAAGATACGAGGGTTACGTATGCTGTGTGTTAATCAATGTTCAGCCTTTCGCGTGCATTTGCTTTTTGAGCCCCAATTGCAGGTGTTGTGAGTGCCAAGACTCGGATGTCGACATAGAGGGGCGAAGGACCGATGGTAGTGGGGATGATGAGAAATGGCAAGTCTTGGCGGACTTGCTTCGGCTTGTCTTGCTGTTTTCAGTGCACTCCAGTCCTTTGAGAGGTCTTTGTGCGATACGAAAGGGACTTCGTACTATAGGTGGTTCGGATAGATACCCGCAACTTGGAAAGAAGAGATATCTTGGTCAGAGCCGAGACTAGCCTTCACCGGAACTGGGTGAGAGCTTGGAGCCCCCGAAGGGACAACGGAAGAAGCCTTGTGCAGTTCCCTCGCAACCCCCCCCGTGTCTCTCGTTTTCGGCTCGGGCTCTCTCGTTTTCGCCTCCAGCCCAGAGTCAAGACAGTCCGCAGACCCGGGATCTTGGACAAAGAGAGGGCGTTGGGCGGTGCTGCTCTTGGGTCCTTCAGCTACCGGATCCCTTGAGTTGATTCCTTTATCGATCACCGATTCTTTACTTTCCTAACCACTAATTCCTTGAGATCCAACCTGCCGGCTTATTTCCCTTTTGTTCGTTGCTTGTCAGCATCGGCATCCGCACGTGGCCTCGTGTCGGACTAAGCAGTGATCTGCAGCTGCTGGCAGGAACACCTCAGCTGAAGCTCAGATGGGATTCCTGGTTTCCGGGTCGCGCTGCTGGCGATGCGACCCTGAGAATATTCTAGCTTATTGCTCGGGGCTTGGGAAGGGGGGCAAAAAATGAGGCGTTCGTACAAAACAGATGTTGTGAGGAAAAGAGAACAATTTTGGGTACGAGCGCTGAAGCCAGCGAGGAGCGATCAGCAGATCTGCAAATCTGCGGTTACCATCACGTGGAGCAACCGCAGATTTGATGTTGGTGATTCTGCGCTGCTTTCGGATGCTTCCTGAGCAGTCCTGAGTGGGGCTCGACGGTGATTTTCGCTGATCCGCATGTTATTACTACTGGCTGAGGGGTGAGATCAATAGGATGGATAAGAACTATACTAGGGCTAGTGGAGATTCTGGAGAACCAAAGTCAAACATATTTCACGCAAGGCCAAGTGCTAGTGAGAGTGCGATTTGAAATTAAGGGACGCCCTGAACTGGAGAGAGAGAAAGGACAATGTGGCTCGCCAGCGTTGGGTGCTGGTGTTGATGGATATCGCCGGCTCACTTCTTCAGACTTCAACTGCTGTGTTTCATGGCCCCGGCCCCCCGGTGGGTGCATTCTACGCATTCTACATTCTACTGAATTCCCCCGCGAGAAAAGCTGTGGTGTCTGAGGGCTCAGGTGATGACGTCCTTGTGCGTACGGCGGGCCCAGAGACAGAGTCCAGGCCTTTCGGCACCTGTCACTGTCCCCTCCAGATCTTGGCAGAGCGCTGCTCCGTACGAAGTGTTCTTGGTCAGCCGCGACTTCGGGTACTCGTACATCTGCTCACTGAGCCGAGCAACTGAAACTTCACCTTGTGTCCATCTACTCAATTGAGCGGATGCATCCATTGATTGGTAATGGCCTCATATCCACCGGGCAACCAGCTAATCCAATGGAAGCCTAAGAGGAGTTCGGTACGAGACAAATTATTATTTCCTGCTTGCGCGTGCGGTAGCATGTGCGCCGGCGACGAGGCTGCGAGGAGGGAAAAGAAGAGAGACACTCTGGCGTATGTGGCTCACTTCGGCCTGTTCGTGTGCCTGGAAACTTACCCAAACGTCGTCGCGGTCCCCTTGACTTCGATAGGAGCTTCGTAATCACCCGTATTCTCGTGCTGAGAGCACTCGTACGCATTGCCTACACAGCGAGACGGGGCGAACGAGACTGGCAATTGATCGCAAGTACGAAGCACTTGATCTGCCTCAATAATGGGGTGACAGAACTGCTCTCCGAGTCAATTTCCATCGGTTGTTATCGACGACGCCGTCGCGCAACACAGATCTTGAGAGTAAAATTAAAAAGTTTAACCTACATACCGGTTTTTCTTCCACTCCAAACCCTGTTCCCCTGCAGTGTTCGACGGCAGGCAAAATAGGAGACGGTATCCAAAACTTACTACCCTCGCCTCACCCACCACGACGGGGCGAGTCCTTGTCAACAGTCGAGGGTTCGTGATCTCTCGGTCCCCCTCTAATTCGCCCAACCGACGACGTCCAAGATCGGATGCCTCCGAGTGGTCCGTTGCAGTGATTATCCCTTCCCGAGCCCCCACAAACATCGCTCGGTAAAATGTCAAAATCATGTCGTGCAACAATCTCTTCACGGAAGCACGGGCGCCCGACGTCGTCAAGGACGAGCAGTGGGCGGACGATCCCATGCGGGCGCTACACCGGCGCCGCTGTCAATCCCCATTCCTGGTGCCAGCGCGGCAGACGTAGTTGGAAAAGTAGGGCAGCTATGCCTGGGACAGGGCACGCGCTCTTGTTTAGAAAAGTTTGGTCTGAAAAGTAAGGTTTTCTATGAAACCTCTTTGATTACTCTGTGAGATCATTTGGGTCACCTGTTGCGCCAAGAATGGGGTTTTATGGAGATGAAAAAATGACGCGGGCCGCCGCCGCGCACAAAGGACGAAATGATCTTCGGTGGCCTCGACACAAATGGGGCACACCGAAACGCTTTCATGGAGCTTACGAAGTAGAGTGGAGTTGTTGTAATAATGCACGTCGAGGCCCAAGCAAACCAAAGCAAAACTACCAGGAAGTCGGTAGCGGAGATCAAAAGTGCTCGCCAGTAGCGGCGCCTCACTGTGTAGAACTACAGTGCGCTGATCTGATGCTTAACGTGCTAGTAGATAACCCATAGTTACGCGTACTAAAAATGCAAAAGAAGCATATTGGCGGTAGCACGTGAAGGGAAGGCTGGGCTGTGCTATTCTCGTAGCGAGGTTGTATTGGCCTTGCAGCGAAGAGTCGTCGGATTGGACGGTTGTACTGCCGGTTTTACGCGTACTGCCTCTCTACCCAATAACAACAGGCTCTATTTTCTATACGTTCCATCAGCCTTGAAATGTGGCTGTGCGTCTACTCTACGGCTTCTCTTTTCTGTGTTTCATTCTCGACATGGGGAGGTTTCGAGGTAGGCCTACGGCACAGTCCCTTACTATCCAAAGGTTGAACAAGGAAATGGGAAACGGGGGAAGTTCGAAGCGTGGCTGAGCGTCTGTTTGCACTCGCAGCGTCACGCAACACATGCATTCGTCTCGGACTTGCGATACAGAACAATTCAAAACCAACGAGACAACCCAAAAGAACTACTGGAGCATGTTTGTGCAAGAGTTCACGGTGTTAATTAAAGTATCAGCAAACACATGCACGTTTTGGAATGGCGCGCAGCAGGGAGAGGAGGAAGAGGAGCAGCTCCAGAGTTCTCTGTTACTTACAGTTCGCCAACTACCTAGTGCAACTCACACGACACAAACCACAAACCATCAATCTGGATAGGAAAAACAAATAACAAACACGACAGGTGATTAGTACGTAGTTTCGGCTTCTCCGTGAGCACGGTTCTGACACGGATTCAACATCTCACGGACTCTAGCCCGACTGGCCCACTATCGACAACGTGGCTTTTTTGGCTTGTTCCCAGAAAACTTCCCTGGCCCCACAAACGTGGGAAGGACGGAAGGACGTCGTAGGTAATGATTATTCGGGGCCTCCCGGGCCTACCAAATCCCCCTTATGAACAAAGGAGCTAAAAGTAAGAAAGAGGAAGGGGAAATTCCTTTGAAATGCCAACCGGCTTCAAAACCGAGCAGTGAATGGCGTGAAACTGTGTTGTTCGAAAGGGAGTCGAGAGGAGGGGTTATCGCAAGAACAAAAGACTCATCAGCCTCTTAGTGCCCCGGTCCTATCGACAACCCATGATCTATTGATCCTTCTCTGGCAGTTTTGACTCATAAGCATGTAAAAGACAGTTGTCCATTCTAGAGTGGGAAATTACCAGCCCGCTACATTAATGATTAGCCCTTAGAAAGGAAAGGGAGACCGTGCATGAAGGGCACAGATAAAGCTTTATTCGCCGGATGGCCAGGCCGTCTCTTAACTCTATCGTGCAGGGGCGAATCAACAGCCCGACAGGCAAGAGCATAAAATTAAGAATTTGAGACTCGGAGCCCCCCCGGGGGGAGGGGCCAAAGCCAGAGTGCCCCGGCGGGCTGCTGCAACGTTGGTGCTGGTATGACGTGACATTGGCCCGTGGGGTTTTGGTAGGGTGCATAGGGCTGTGGGCGCAGTGGGAGACGCTGTGTTGCAGGGGCAGGTCAGGCTCCTGCTCAGGCTCTCTGGCTCTCCTCCGCTCCTTTTCAGCCTTTCGAGCAACGGAGACGGGCCGTCAGGTTTTCCCGACGCGAAGTCTAGCACAAGAATGCTAGCACAATATGCTTGCGCCTCCACCAATCCACGCACCCTCTCAAGCCTCTATACTCTCTCGCAAAATAGACCAACCCTACATCGACATTCTAGGCCAAACCAGCTGCATGGACGGGAACGAGATTGCGAAAAAGACGACGATGGCGCAGAAAAGGAAATAGAAGAAATCCGAGATAGGGGGATAAGTCCGACGTATGTGACATCTCGACCCATCGCATGCATTCTTGGCCGCAAGCTGGCCAAGTGGAAACTTTTGTCGCACTTGTCGCTACTGTTTGCTCGCGCAACCCCCCAGTCTTGGCCTAATTCCTGGCCCTAAAACGATGAGTCCTAGTTTTAGGCTATGAGTCTTCTCGGCCCTTCGTACTATCACGAGCTTGATGTCGAAGTTGCCGCTACTCCGTGCTGTCGTGAAGAGAACTACAGTCTGTTACGAGATTACCACTACCCCCTCCAACCGTTTCGATTTCGTATGACAAAACGAATTGATGGGGGCTTGGGCGCATCTCGGGAACGGGCATTTCCCTTGGTCTCGTGGGCGGTGATGATGATATTGAACCCACAAAAAAAAAGTGTCCCTCGCTGACCGAGCCACAATTACGATGAAGATTCCAAGTCTTACAATACAATAAGGCTTCCGAATAGACAAAGAGAGACACAAGCTTAATGCCTTGAGCATTTGCGTTGTTGATGCAGGGGGATGTGGCAAACAATAAATAGGAACCTCTCATCTTCGTTGGCGTCGTCGAGAGTTTCCGTGTGGAAAGGCTGGATTTATTTTCAGTGGACATAATTATGCATGGCTGGCACTGTGCGTAGCCCAGGCACTGTGCTTGGCCACCACGCGACGGCGACGAGCGACCGAGCAAGGCGCGGCACTGTGGATGCGAGTAATCTAGAAGAAGAGCAGTGCAGCATTATTATTACTACATAGTAGTATGTATTGAACAGTTCTAGTGCTCACCGCTGACATTCAGGGCTGCAAGGGCAGCACCGCCAATCAGCAAAGCAGAATCTTCGAACTCTGGGTCCCGCAGTGCGGAGGACACAAAGGTTCCTGTTGTGGACATCTACAATAATTAATATTTGGTTCTGGAAAACAGCCCATGGCTGGTGGGCTGGCAGCCAGCCGATCTGAGCCCCCTCGCTGGTAAGAGGTGCGTGCACACAAAGCCATCCACTTTCGACGGGCACACAGCACGGGAGGAGGCCTACGAAGTATTGTGCCTCGTTCGAGATTGCCAGATTGCAAAATTCGTGTCGTCGTCGCAACAGTTTGCGTATGTTCGTGCGAAGCGGGCGTGAAATGGGTGGATGGATTGATGGGTGGTTGGATGGATGGATGGATTGGTGGATGGATGGTGGATGGACGGATAGGACTGGAAGTATCTGGTGACTGGAACAAACTCAGGGCGGCAGCCAAAGGGTCGTTCCTTCAAGACTACTATGTACGATAATTTAGATATCTATCTGCCTAATAGGCAATGCCTGCACGGCGGGCAAAACGGTCGTAACCCTTCACAAGTAGTCTCGATAAAAAAAAAGCCGAGAATTTTGGCAGGACGGAAATAAGGTCACGATGTCGTAAATGCAAGAATACCGCAAGTGCCCAGCGACATTGGCTGCCGGGGGGGGCAGAATAGTACGTACGAAGTAAGTAAGAGGAAAGAATAAAAGAAGAAAGCGGGTTTGCTGCCTTCGCCGCCTAAAACAGCCCAATAACAGAGGGGTCTTCCCCCAAATTCAGGCAGCCGAGTCCTGTTCCCTTCCATCCACCCCCTCCCCCCCCCCGAGTCACCACTGCCACAACCCACCTAAAACCGCGGGGATGGCCCGCTGATGCCACGCAACACAGTCCCAGATTCTCACACTCCCTCCCACACCACCACACCACAACAACACCCCCAGGTGCCGGGCTAGGCATCTTTCTTTTGGGCTGTAAGAGGTTTAGCGCCGAGGACCGGGGGTTGGACGCATGCAGCGTGGGCCAAGACTCAAGAGTCAAGAGAGTCCAAGACCGCAAGGGAATTAGCGTCTGGCCTGCATGGGTCGAGCGTAGCCCAGTGAGCCCAGTGAGCCCACTTTTCTAGACCCAAGGCAGGCGTCGTTGTGGCTTCTGAAGCACTCACCACTCACATATAACAACATCCTACATCCCCCTCCTTCAAACACACTCTCTTCATCCTTTCAGTTCAAACACTCCAACTCTTTCTGGTTTCGTTGCTCACAGCCGCGATTCAGATCCCCATCCGCAGAGGGAGTACAACCTCCACTTTCACACTTGCGGCGACTTCCTCCCGGGAATAGCCCAGCATCCCACCTCGTCGCCGAGGGAAACTCCAAACAAGAAGAGATCTATATAATCTAACCACTGTCCCCCCAGCGGACACAACTTCAATTGTTTCGCTCACGATCAGCTTCTGCTTCAGCAGTAATCATCCTCAACCCACCACCGTACCAGCAAACAGACAAAACCTTTTACATGCCACTCTTCACGACACACACGTATCACTACCCTCGCACGCCGCTCTCGCCGGCAAGCAGCAGCCCGTCGAACTCGCCCACCATCAGCTCCGCGCGCCCAATCATCCACCAGACCCCGCCATCTCCTCTCTCCACCCCGCCGCAGTCGCCCAAGATGCCGCACTCGACGAGCCCACCGCGCGTGTCCATCCAGCCCTCGCCCTCCTCCTACTCCCGCCTGCCTCGCGACGACGAGAGCTACGTGATGCGAGCCTTCACCAAACACGCAGCACACTGCGCCTCCTGCGCCGATCCCTACGCCCAGTTCAAGAAGGGCGGCAGCCTCTGCCCCCGGGGCCACCGCCGCGCCAGCGACGTCGCCCAGTACATCTACTCCGCCCGCGGCGTCAGCTACAGCGTCGTCGACCGCGAGGGCGAAGGCAGGGTGCTCGTGCAGGTCGAGGTCCCACCCAAGGCGGTCGCCGTGAAGAGCCTGCTCAAGGCCATCGAGCGCGGCATGAGGATCGAGACCGAAAGGGAGAAGTCCTCCAGGGCCAAGGAGCGCGACGTCGAAATCCACCAGCAAGCGCAGTACCGCGAGCAGCACCAGAGGGGCCGACACCAGGAGCGCACCAGCAGGCGCACAGGCGACGGCTACTACGAGGAGAGGGAGCGCCGCGAGAGGAGGAAGGCGGCACCTGCCCCCATCTTTACCGCCGATGTCTATGCGACTCCTCGCGGCTACGACGACCGCAGCGACCGGTACTATACCGTACGTGGAGACCGCTACTACCACCAGTATCACCCGACTCTCTACTCGCCCATGCCCGTTGCCGTACAGGGCGGCTACTACAGGTGAAGCACGCGCCAAGGACCGAGTTTTTTACGACTATCACTTTCCTGATGACTACGGGCGATTATTGCTAGGCCTGAACGGCTAGGCTGCCCCCCTCGACTACGCTCTCGTGACGATCCTACCCTCGGACGATAACGACAAACGACATCGACGGCGACGAGGACGACATAGCTGGCTGACGACTAGGCTAAGACCAGTCGAATCGGCGCACCACCGTCCATACCCACTCACGCACCTACCTACCTTACACACACACTCAATACACCTACACCCACACCGCTTAGCGAACTCTCTTAAATGTCTTTCTTCATTTTTACTACGGGTATCGCGCTTCTAGCAATGGGAACGAGGCAAAAAAAAAGTTGTGATCTGGAGAGAGCCAATGAGCCAGGACCTCCTACAAGACGATAGGAGAGGAGGACGAGAGAATTTTTTGAGGGTGTGGTTGATGACTTGCGGAAGGATTCTCATCCCCGCAGCGTTTTGGGTTTTGGGTGGGCAGGGGGGGCGAGGAGCTGGGATTTCAGAGGGGGGCGATTGGAAAGAGGGTAACTCCACGAGAGACGCCTTGACGCGAGGGCGGCGCAGAAGGTGGCGGAGTAGTGCTATGTAGTAGTAGCAGCTTAGAGTAGACTCTGTCACGACTTGGAACAATTTATCATTTTTACTTTTTTTAAACCCAATGTACTACTGGTACTACATCCAACTTGCCTGTGTTGCTGGTATCGCATTTGTTGTTGTTCAGTTACCCGCTATCTATTTCTGGGGTGCTATGCGCGAAAGAACGTGTACCTCTACTACATAGCCGCGCGTGAACCTCAAACGCCGTTTCTGGAAGCAAAGTTTCAGCGTCGCTCTGGGCGTTGGTTTGCGCTCGAAGTCCGACAGCCATAGAAGACAGTATCAACTGATTCTACTACTAGATACTATTATTGATAACTTCATACTTATCGCTTTTCCCCGTTTAATTTCGGATGCGACTCTTTTGTGGGTATCTGCGAACCTTCAATTACGTGGGGGGGAAGGACATGCGAACTGTGAAATATACAGGGTGACAAGGGTGGCGCTTGCAAAAGTGTGGACGAGGGGTAGGAACTTTTGTAGGATTTTTTTTTTGGTGGTGGTGGTGGAGGAGACCGGAGAGTGCCCCTATTGACGTCGTGACTGTTTCGAAAGGAAGAAATCCCGACACCACATGCTCACGCACGCACGCACGCACCGTACAATCTGTCCTTTTTCACATTATTGATTTCTGGCATCTATCTTAACAAAAGTTCTGATGTTATTTTCAATAAGTGTCCTCAAAGTCTATATACACCAACGTTGGATGGCGTCCGGCTAACTCCGACACGGATCAACAGGAAATATTCCATGCCTGGTTGATCAGAAGATTCACAAAAGTGCATGCGTACAAGCCAGAACACACTCAGCTCCTAGGCTCCATTCTTTCTTTGCGTCCTTTTGTCCTGCCTCTGCTCCACGGTAGTTTTATTAATTTTAATATTATTACTGTTCTTCAGCTCGTGAAGTTTTCTGCGATCAGCTGCATGAGAAGGATCCGTAGGCAACCACCTCAACCACCTCTTTCTCCGTTGGTCAGCCAGAAACTGCCTGGACAGTGGAGACGCACCGGCCATTTGTGGTTTAGCGTCTGCATAACGTTGCTTGGATGCATATCTTGTACAACTGCATGTGTTGTTTCAATTATTCAGCTCTGAAAAAACTGCTGCCGTCAGATTTAAAGGTGGTTCGATTTAGTTTTCCACCGGTCTACAGAATGAGTTATCTGTTGCGACCCGCGTCTTATGAATGTGGAGATGATGGGTGGTGGGTGGTGGGTGTGGGCGTCGTGCAGAATAGAGGGCCGTTAAGTTAGAGGTGGTATTAGGCCGGTCCGGGGCGTGTGGCTGCTTGTTCTGGCCTATTACCTCGGGACAATTTGTCTTTTAGGTTCATCAGTTACTTGGTGGTCTATTTCAGTTACGGATTACTCTGCATATAAATCTGAATGTCCTGGTGTGTCTACCTGATGTAGGCAGCCAAGACTCTGCCCCTCAATCAGTCAACCCGTTAGTTACTCGATCTTCACAACCACCGATTCGGCTGCTATCGACCGCTTCATCTCCGAGTCCCCTCTCAACCGGCACAGATGGTTGAGGTGGCTTTTACACTTCCTCTCATGCCTCCCACCCCCTCACCTTCTTCATGCCTTCAATTCACTTTTTTTTATCAGCTTGGGTTGATCATGTCCTCCAAAACTTGTTCAACACGTCACCTTATAAACTCTCATCGAATACCTTATCCGTGATAGGCAGGCTCGTTCGTACTGAGATGCAGGGTTCTTCCTTCATCTACAGCTCGACTACCTCGTTGACCCATGGCAGTATTCCACCGCCACAGCTTACTTTTTGCGCATGCCTGTTGATCGCAATGCATCTCACACACCGCCACATCTTACACAGTACGAGTACCGGCCCCGCTGTCCCCCTTTATCAAATACCACGATCCCGCCCCAATCAGTTTCCACCCCTGTTACCCGCGCCACCCGCTCTCCTCCGGGGCGTCTCTCTTCCTCTCCCATCTCCTCTCCCATTTCGTTGTCAACCCCCATCGCATCTCGTAGCTTCCCGGACATAAGCGGCGTCCACCGTCTCATCTTGAATACCTCGTGGTCTCACCTCATCTCACCCATCAATAGCATCGGGCTCCAGCACCCCCTGCATTGCTCCAGCCTTGTTCATGCAAAGACAGCGAACGAAGCCTTGTGTCGGAAAGTATCGCCTTTTTGCTTGTCTTTTTGACACGGTGAAGAAACCGGCTTGATGCTGTCGCATGACGAACGCCTGAAAGGGCTGATTACCGGGGGGGAGGAGACGTGGCTCTGTAGCTTGCTTGCTTGTCCGACTACCGGGAGGGGCTACGGGGATACAGGGTGAGGTGGAGGAGAGGCTCGGAAGGAGCGGGCGCAAATTCGATGGAATGGGGACCAGGGTGGGACCAGGGGAGAAAGAGAAAGAGAAAGAGAGAGAGAGAGAGAAAGGTCCACGCCAGCGGAGTGCGAGTTCGGGTACTTAGAGAATATGTAAGCGACCGGAATTGAATTTGATTAAGGGACACGCATGTTGCTGGTTACGGCGTCGGGAAGAAATTTCATTCAGCTTTCTGATGACGCCGGCTTTCAACTTAGCCTTTTAGATTTGCCGGGAAGTCAGTTTCGACTCGAAGAACCAGTTTGAGATGAGAATTGCGGGGATCATGCTTGGTGCTCGGGTGGCGATACTATGTCATTTTCATTTCTGTTCCCGTTCGCAAGGACGATGATATCAAAACTATCCTGTTTTTCCCCCGAAAACAGTGTATGACAACTGTGATTCCTAGAGTTCCTTTGATCCCGTTGGAGCTTGGATTTGGGATGGGGTTGGATGGGGTTGGATTTGGTTGGATTTGACTCTGTAAACTCGATGCTCCGGTCGCGCGAGACCCTTACCCACAGTTGAAGGTGGAAATTACTCACGATCGCAGCGAGGAACCCTTTCTGGTTCCCTCTCCCCTTGGCATATATGTCGTCCCTAACAGACCAAAATGGCCAGATCACGAGAGGACGGCAGCAGACTATGCCTCAGGTTTGATATGCGAAACCGTCGTCGTCCGCTACACACGTCGCACATCTCAGCACGGAACTCTGAGTCAAATGTCGTCCTCGGCGCCTCGGATGAGGATACTATATTGTACGGTTTGACAGCGGACCCCGCGGCAACAAGCGGGCAGCTATCGATATCGAAAGCAATACGCCTAAATTGTTAGGCGCGTGTATCGAGCTCTAACTTCCCATAGGCCCGAATGCTGGGGTAGATGCTTTGGTCGCTACAGTTAGTTGTTCTAGTCCGCCGCCACCAAAAAATCCCCGAACCACCTCTCGTACCGTCCCGAGAAGCCGAGATGAATCACAAGCCTCACGACCTCTCTATACTGTTTCTAGATACTATGTATCTCCTCCCGAAGAGGTGGTATCATGATATCCGAGGATGACTCCGAGTCCACGCAGGGACGTCGCGATCACTGAGTCATCGGCTCTTAGACTGGCGACGGTATGAACGGTGGTTCGCTGGTGATAAACTTTAGCTGCATATATGCGGGTGCTTGGGCGGGCGCTACTGCGCTGTCATAAGGCCCCGCGGGGGGGTTCTGGCTTTGACAGGCAGGCGATCGACCAGTGGACATCACTAAAATGCACCCACCCCCATTCCCGCAGTAGCTTATCACCCTAATTTTTTGGCTCGATTCGACAAATGAATCATTCATGAAACTGGACTGCGAAACGGCGGCAGATCGAGCCCCCAACCTTTTTCATCTTTGTTACCCCTTTTCGAGTTCCCTTGGTTAGAGTACCCGTACTCCCAGAACTAGACCTACGTCCCTGGGAATATTCCGCGGCACGCCCCCCCTAACGACCAAATGTTGTTCCAACCGCCGCCTCCGAACTCACACGCCAAGATATATCGATCCTCCGCCTGCTCCGCCGCCCTCGTCCAGCCAACAACAAAGCTGCGCCCCGCCCAAACCAACATTCCCTAAGTCCCACCCCCGCTGTTTCAGAAGAGAAACCCGAAAGGAACCGTCCTCCGTCATTGGCGACCGTTGGCCTACCTCATCAGTCAAAACGCAGGTTTCAGGTAGACCTCCCTCAAAAATAGGGCTCCTTCAAACATAGGGTCCAACGCTCTTGGGATAACAAACACCCCAAGCATAGTCTGTGCAGCTAAAGAATATTGGAGACGTTCAGCACCCTTGTGAGGGTGCTTGTAGTAGTGCATAGTACAATTGCCTGCGACAGTTAGACTGAGGCTGTAATTAACTTAACTCGAATTAAAAATCGAAGTGCCATTAACTGTAAGTAACTGGATTTCTTCCGGAAGAAAACCCTATTACCTATAATTAGCGTAAAAAGGGTGTTCAAACCCAAATGGATTCGATTTATAAATAATAATGAAAGTTGGTATAAGTCGCCCCTGTTCGGAGCTGGGGGGAATTTCATAACTAAATGCTAGTGATTTTTGCCAACTAAACCTGATGCACTCCTAGCTAAATTCACAGTAGAAACCTACAAAACAAGCTTTCAAGGTTGCTGAACGTCTCTATCACAAAGGTCCCGTACCAGACTTGAACATTTTCGAGCGCCAGAATCAGATCTCAACTTGAACCTCATTTACATTGCTCACCTGATCCACGGCGATATTGTTGCCAATACTACATACCATGGTACTACTGGGCAACTTCAGCCTCTTTCTGTTTATGTGGTTGATAAGCTACCTAGAGTCATGAGAATCACGTCTTGTGAATAGCTTCTACAAAGAACCTTCTTGTAATGGATCCTAGTACGGCTTCAAGGTTCCACCAACCGGATCAAAAAGACCACAGTATCAGGCCTCAGCCTAATACGCCCTATTACCATTCATGTACTGAGCTCTACCCTGAGGCTTGCCAAGCCTTTGTCACACTTTGACAGACTCTCCGCAGAAAAGGCTATCTTTCACAACTAGTGTAAGTGATCACAGCACAAACAGCTTCCATATAAGTCAAAAACTAGCAAGTTATTGAAATAATAGTAAATGAGCGACTATTCCAGACAGTAACCTGAGCTTTGCAAACCTGTGATATAAAAATTGATATCCTCAGATACTGACTAAGCTTCAGGACCACAATAAGCCGGCGCTACACAACCACATCAGCTCCCCAAAACTAACGACTATACACTAATATTATACGTATACGAGTCATCCTCCAAGATACATATACTCCCCCCGGATACCCTAGATTTTCTCAACCCAACCACACCAGCATCACCAAACCACCTTCAATTCCACCCACCCCTCCAACCTACCATTACCCAAAATGTCTCCACCCCCACCACCCACCATCCTCATCGTCCCAGGCTTCTGGGAGGGCCCCTCCGTCTTCTCGCGCATCACCACCCTCCTAACCGCGCACTCCTTCCCCGTCAAAACCGTCTCCCTCCCCTCCACCGGCACACCCTACGCCCCCTCCCCGCCATCCCCCAACC
>JANIPN010058453.1:0-69772 GCA_027478595.1 Erythroxylum anguifugum
ACGACGACTGTGCCAGACTTAGTCCCCGACTTTTTCCCCACTTCCAAAAGAGCCCGTTTGCTGTCTCTGCATCCCCCCTTTCCCCTTCCCTTCCTTGTCTTCGTCTGAACCTTTACTGCTCCTATCACGATCATGGAAGCTACACTCCCAACTCTTGCATCCGATGTGGCCATTGATGGTCAAAACCCAATCATTGTCCCCGCACTAATTGGCGGGACAGAAGAGCCTCTGTCATCGACGATCGATGTGCTCAGTCCCTACACCGGCAAAGTCGTCTGGAAGGCTTCCGACGCCAGCCCAGCAGATGGGATCCGATGCGTCGAGGCGGCAGCGGCAGCGCTCCCGGCCTGGTCCAAGACTCCTCCCAAGGAGCGGCGACGGGTCCTCCTCAAGGCGGCGGACATTATGCAAGAGCGCAGCGAGGAGATCTGCGCCATCTGGCGAACGGAGATGGGTGCGAACATGATGACGCCAACGGGCTTCATCATGCCCGGGACCATTGAGATCCTCCGGGATGCCGCTGCACGAACGACGTCTCTCCAGGGCAATGTCCCTGCGGTGGAGACCGAAGGCCAGAGCGCGGTGGTGCACAAGATCCCCATCGGCGTCGTTCTGAGCGTGGTTCCATGGTGAGTAACAACCCGAGTATACTGTGACAAGCACAATCAACTCTCTCCCTACAACACTGACGTTGTCAGTGGTACCAACGTCAGATAAAAAAAAAAAAAAACTAACACAACATCCAGGAACGCACCCCCCGTCTTCGCCAACCGCGCCCTCGGCCCTCCCCTAGCCGCAGGCTGCACCGTCGTCGTGAAAGCCAGCGACCTAACCCCCCGCTGCTACCACGCCGTCGCGAGATGCTACCTCGACGCCGGCGTGCCCGCCGGAGCCATCAGCATGATCACCTGCCGGCCCTCCGCCGCCGCAGCACTAGTCACCCGCATGATCGAGCACCGCGCCGTGCGCAAGATCCACTTCACCGGCAGCGCTCAAGTCGGGCGCGAAATCGCCTCGACAGCCGGCCTCAACCTCAAACCGTGCATAATGGAGCTGGGCGGCAAAAACTCGGCCATCGTGCTCGACGACGCGAACCTGGAGCTCGCAGCTTTGCAGTGCATCCTGGGCGCCTTCCTGAACTCCGGTCAGATATGCATGAGCACGGACCGGATCATCGTCGACTCCAAGGTAGCGCCGCAGTTCCAGGCCATCTTCTCTGCGATCCTGGGCAAGATGTTCGCGCCGGGAAACCCGCCGTCCACGATCATCAGCGCCAGCTCCCAGCAGCGCATCGAGGAACTCATCGCTGAGGCGAAGAGCCAGGGCGCCTCGATCCTCGACGGCGCCTGGAGCGCCGGTAACGACGACCGTGACGGCGACAAAGCCGCAAAGGGGACCTCCCAAGGCACCTTCATGCGGCCCATAGTCCTCAAGGATGTGACGAGGGACATGCGCATCTGCAGCGACGAGATCTTCGGCGTGGCCGTGGCCGTGGTGACCGTGGACAGCGAGCAGGAGGCCGTGGAGCTGAACAACGGCACCGAGTACGGTCTGGTGACGGCCGTGTTCACGGAGGACCTTCGTAGGGCGATGCGGGTGGCCGGGGCGGTGGAGAGCGGGACGGTGCATGTTAATCGCATGACTGTGCATGAGGAGGCGAGCCTGCCGTTTGGCGGCGTCAAGAACAGCGGCTGGGGACGGTTCAATAATAGCGAGGGGCTGGATGAGTTTCTGACTACGAAGGTCGTTACTTGGATGGATTGAGGCGGGAATGGGATTGTTTCGGCTCAGCGGGGCGGTGAGAACGAGAGAAGAGGATGTTAGGAAGGATGATTGATTGCAGTTGTGATAGATATCTCTGGATTTAAATTGCTACTTATCGCTTGCTCAAGGGCCGTAAAGCTCGCTAACAGACATTCTCGTCACTGACGCTAGGATATTCTCGAGAGCGTTGCAGACAACTTGACACGAAATGAGACGAGTAAGTTGTTTTTTACTACGGTACGAATACTCTCCG
Organism: Erythroxylum anguifugum; assembly: GCA_027478595.1. Taxonomy (NCBI): domain Eukaryota; kingdom Viridiplantae; phylum Streptophyta; class Magnoliopsida; order Malpighiales; family Erythroxylaceae; genus Erythroxylum; species Erythroxylum anguifugum. Next base: position 2,018 of record JANIPN010058453.1, read on the forward strand.
ATGTATTTGTACATAGCATTCGGGCCCTGAATATTTATATCAGCCAAAAAAAAAAAAGAAAGAAAATGGGCAATACACATCAGAACTCACCTCGTCAAGATATTTGTGCGATAAAACGTTTATCAAGTCAGTTTTGTCCGAAGCTACTTCCCAAAGCCAAGGATGATCGTCGTTGTCTAGGCGTATAGCCCATAGGATGTATACCTGTAACAGATAGATCTGCTCTGCTAAGTCTGTTGCAACCGATGCAAGTAGCTCATTATCAAGCTCTTCTGCCTCGAGCTGGGGCGTGATCTGCGGATAGAAACTGCACAACATTATCAGGAAAGGCCGAACAAAAGTCTGAACGACACACTTACATTCTCCAAAAAGCTTTCTCGTCTGCAACAAGCCATTCTTTGAGCATGCGAAGCGCACTTGTAAGCTGTTTCTCACTCTTCTTCAAGTCCTCATACGTGGGCGGATCTAGACTACGCTTCTCGTATGCTTCAATTATCCAGCCGAACAGGTCCGACTCGGGCGATACCGGCTTGGGAGTCGGAGTCGGACCAATGACGGGAAAGAGATTCGATAAGGCGTCGCTAATCCCTCCCCCTGCTAAATCTTTGAGCGCTTCAAGGCCTACGTCAAGCACTAGCCCGCCAGTCTTCTTCAACAAGAACGACTGCATCTGTTCAATTTCTTGAGAGGAAGTTTTCTTGACGTCGCTGTTGCTTTTCAAATCTATGAGCTTACGCATCATTTGGCTCATAGCCTTGGGTTTCGCCGTCTCCATCGCTGGGTTGCCCAGATTAGTAAATAAACCTTTACACTCAAATTTGCTGTGAGAAAGAGGTCTACCTTTCAATAATTTCTGGATCTCTCGCTCTTTGGCCAGATCAGAAAATCGTTGTTTGATTTCCAGAGTAGGCGATTTTCCCGCATAATCAAATCCGTTATTGAGAAGATTTAGAAGTAACGTATCATCTGGCTTTTTGTCCTCTGCGAACAGAGTGTAGAGTTCGATTGTGTCCTTTTTGAGAATTTGTTCGGCTGTTTGATTTGAAATTAATAGATGTAATTAAGCCGATCTCCCAAAGGAAAAAATTAAAAAGGCGGAAAACTCACGTTTGACCGATGATTCAGATACTTTCCCCTTGAAGGCCTTTTTGACAGTGTTATCCAGATGTGCGTCTTTGTCACTGCGGATAACTGCGTCTACTGCGGTCGTCATCGCCGAGACAGTGTTCGAGCCGTAAAGCGCCCATTTTGACAATTTACCCGGCCCAACTTTATTACTGCCATTTGCGGGTATGGGATCGTATCCAATAAATACTTTGAACATTGATCCAGTTTCTCGATTCATATTGAAAATGTCGAGAGAGTCACTGATCTTTATTGAATTCTTGTTTTGAGCCATCAGATCTGTCACTTTTTCGAAGTCTTTACCAGCAAAGCGACCACCAAATGGCTTTTCAGGACTACCGAGGTTCCCAAATACCTTTCCTACTTCCGGGTACTTGTAAACTTTTGAAGCGACGGGTTTGGAAGTCATATTCAACGTGTTAAAACTCTTCAAATCAATAATTAAAATTGACACCAAGAGAATAGATATTGCAAGTGATCCAGCCTAGTGATCATGGAGAGAAAAGATGCATCTATACTGAAAAATGCGAACTTGTTATCACTTGTAAGAACTGCAATATTGCGTCGCCTGAGCTAATCAAAGATAGTTCTGTTGATACAATATTCAGATAATAGAATATCTGTACTATTGATGCATCTAAGCGTGATAAAGTCTAGAGCGTTCGAGACTGTAGGCGCGTTCTTATGAACAGATAAGGTCACGACACTACTGTTGTAACCGAAAGGGATTGTATGAGTTTGTGGCGGAAGCTTACTAAAACGCGGTACGGTCTCGAACGCTCCAGGCTGCAGCCGTCACGGATAATCAACTAACACCCGTACCGTCCGTCGGCTTCATCACGTCTTTCATTCAGTATACACAATGGCGACGCGAAAATCTGTATTCTACAGTGGCTCCCAAATCAGTGTATGTAGGTTTAGAGACTGTCACTCCTATTATATTCATACCTTTATGTGGAATTCATGATATACGAATTCCGTTCAAACAACGCCCCACGGCCGAAACCACGCACAGTAAAAAGATACCAGTGCTTCATCTGAATTTACAACCAAGTGCTATTATTCCAAGCAATCTTGCCCCACTCTGATACCAAACTCAGGTATGCCGGCTCAGGGTCGAGCTGAGACTTCGAATGCGGCTGAGATCGTGCTACCTTTTGAGAGTAAGGTCAAGAATATTTTGACCCTCCTCGATCAGTCCGCCGAGCGATCAGACGTAAGGTTCACCATCGAGACAGCTCAATCGAACTCTCAATAATACTTCAACAGAAGGACAAGAGATTTCTCAAGGACAACAAGCCGGCATTTGTATCTGGAGATGGATTGGAAGTCCTAAATGCTTGCCTATCAGCGGTGACTGTGAGTCTCTTCTTTGATGCTTGAATGGAAGGCTAATCGCATCATATGTATCGTGCTTGATAGGTCCTATCATTCTTGGGAGGTCCAGAGGGAATCGTTTTATCCTCTGGAATTGTTCTTTTCCAGGGCTTACTCAATACAGCGGCACAAGCGGGAAAGGAAGACCCTTTGACCGTTATGAGCAAAGCTCTGCAAAAGATCCATGAACAGGACCAGACGAAAAGCCAGCTATCCAAGGTCAAAAGCGTTGCAAATACAATACAAACACAGTGGAAAGCACATGTCGATGATATAGGGATCCCCGTTATGGAAAAGATGGTGAGTTGACCGAGAAACAACTTCGTACTCACTTTGGAACCTATGATACTGAGCTCTGTATCTTTGATAGAAAATCGACGACTCTCTGAGGGCACAGACAGGAGCGGCTGCAGACTCGCTTGGCTCAATTCTCTTCCAGATCGAAGATCTTTTGCGTTTTGATGATACCGATGTTCGCGTTTGCGTGTTGGCCTCTCTCACCTACTACTTTGTAGTGTGGAACCTACAATGCCGGCTTTGGGCTTCTCTCGTACGAATGGAAGCACGTAAGGGTGAGCAAATGGATCTTTCGAAGTATGAAAGCTATGTCTCTACTTTTCGTGTACGTGTCATGGATATGAAAAATGAGCTCAGCACACGTACCGCCAGAGTGAAACAGAAGTATTGGGATATGAGGATTGATCGTATCTACAAAGTCTCAAGCGTTGAAACGAAGAATTTTGACAATCTTCTCAACAATAATATTACGACCCACGTCATGTTTCGAGATTATTGGACCGAGAAAGAGTATATGGAGGTTGCACCAACAGGTTTTTGGTCCTTCCATTCTTCTCAACAGCAAATCGAGGACACTAGGACAAAAAAGAACAATGAGCGCGATATCTACATTACCGACCTTGTGGACTTCGTCACTCGCTCACTCGCTAACGACCTTAAAGTTGTTGAATATTGGGCGGAAATAGTTAGCGAAGCGGAACAGCTCCTTGTACCACCAGCTCCCAAGGTTCCGCCAGTGGTTGACGTAAGTGATTCACAGTTGCAAAGAGGGTATATTATACTAATAATAGCCTTCAGCGTTATCATACGGTGGAAAAGGACAAAGTCCATGAGTACCTCAAAGATGCTCACTGGGTAGCATACGCCTATTCCGTAGGTACTGTGGCCGACGGTGATTCCGATCCTTCGCCATGGACGGACTGGATAGAACTGAAGACCGATGCGAAGGCGAGTTTTCAATTACCGGTCCTTGTCCTACGTGACAGCAACTTGCCAATCGAAACCCGACGTACGATCTACCATCGTAAAGAAAAAGGTGACAAACCGTTGTCCACCAGGCCGGAACAGACACCGAAAGGTTCTATGATGGATGATTGGAAATCTGAGATAATTACGGCCAAGGGATCAATTTTTTGGATAGATCCGTAAGAAAAGACGACTGAATCATTCCAAACAAGATCGCTCACAGTGCGGCATTTTCGGATCACGCTAGGTACGAGAAGGGTACGCCACAGAACACTGGCACGATCAACGTTAGGTATCACCATTACTCCAGCGTTGTTTGAACGGTAACATTATCACCCAGAAAAACTTGTGCAAGGGTATGATTTCCCCTTCTCTGATGTAGAGATCATACAATGACGTCTTCGCTCCGGCACATCTGCTCTTGGGGATAGGAGACCAGATAATCCCTCGCCTTACTTGGCCCGTGCGCATCTCATCGTTGGAAAGGCTGGGAGACGTAGGCTCGAGGGTGTTTCTGGTAGTAAAGAGGTGAGTTTGAAATTCTCGGTGTTATGGGATGTATTATTCTCGCGCGTACACTTGCTGCTGAACTTTGGCCTTGAATCATTCAACCGAATGATACAAGAGCTTCACTTGCCTGATACTCGATTGAGGCTGCCGCTACCAATGCCACTGCTCCTCCCGACCTTTTCACACAGCCCACCTCGTTTCCTTTGCAACGCCCGCTCCTGCCTCGTGCATTGTCTTGGCCGCACCTCGTCTGAATGGTGACCAGCCCACCGGTCGCCGCCACAATCCAACAGCAGTCCCGATTCGGCCTGCGAAGATCCTCAGCGACCACTGGGCCTCTGGCCCGTAGCCCAGGTTCAGCAGAAAGGCGGAGATCACGACGAATATGACCAGTGGTATCGATACTGCCCAGTATATGTAGAACAGATCGCCGCCGGGCAGGTAGTCTTGACTCATGCTGAAGAAGCCGCTGGTGTACGCTAGAGGGATGAAGATGAGCCCGACGACGGTGAGTATCTTCGTCCGCTGCGTCTCCTGACCGTGCTGTTAGTTTCTTTTCCTTTCTTCTTTTGGTCGTCTTCTTCTTCTTCTTCTTCTTCTTCTTCTTCTTCTCCTCAACTCTCACGCTGGAAGAAAGGTAGAGCAGCATGGTGCTTACCTGGAGCGAGCGTTTGGCATCTTGTCTGGCAAAGTCTCCCTGCTCTTGCGCCATCCGGTTCCCTGCCATGCTGGCGACGCCCAACATGGAGTTGGAAAGCCCTTCTAGAATAGCCTGGGTGCCTTTCAGATGCATGCGCACATATTGGAAATCTGCCTTGCAGTCTGTCCAATCGGCCTTAGAGTCTGGAGAAGGCTCAGCCAGGGGAAAGCCGAGTGCTATCTGCGCATTCTCGAGATCGCTAATGTATTGCGTGAGGCGAAGCACAAGGCTGTGTACGTCGCTCCAATGCTGCTCCACCCAGTCGAGATCACTGCCTTCGACCCGAGATTCCCTGCGTGAAAGTAGGAAAGACATGACTGACGCCCGGCCTCTCAAAAAGCAGGCTAACCCGAGATAGTGCGAGACGACTATCTTTTGGACGAACATGCTCACCCAGGACGAATCCTTTCGATCTCTGAACAGCAGCTCTCCATAGCGTGTCAGGTAGAAGCTCAGGTCGTCCAGCATGCAGGTTCTCGGAGGACCCTGCAGTGTAAATTGATCCAAGTCCTTGCGAGGCAAGAAGTCCCTGTAGCCTCCCTGATAGGGAATGGTCGTTCTTGCCATTCTCACGTACTGGTAGTTCTCATCATCGTTGGCGATGATGCTGTAAACGGCCGGGTCGCAGAGTATTACGACTGGCAATCGAGTTAGCAGCATCTTCTGGTGCGAGCACAAAGTCAGATGTGACGAGGCTTACCCTCCCATCCATCATTCTGGTCTGTCTGGACCCAAAAACCGCACTTGCGACGTACGATGCCATCAGGTTGCATCCTAGTAAAGAGGCGAGAGACACCGATGTGGCGGCCCGTCTCAGCACAGCGGATCTCAAAAGATGGCATTCCTTCAACGAAATGCTGCACCTCGAAGTATTTCACTGACAACCATCCCCTTGTCGTTGCAACAGACGGCAATACAGAATTGTCATGAGCACAGAAGTGGCTGGATTGGGTAACCACGCATCGCTCCTGGTCTTTGAAAAAGGACGGATCCAGCCTGTAATGCGATCCAAGGGCATCGACAAAAGGCTGTGACAGCCCTTCCAGGATGCACACCCTTCGCAGAGGTCCCATATTGTCGACGCCTCTCGGTGTGGCAAGGTATAGCGCCAGGTCTGTGGCATCTCTGTAGACCTCACTGCTTAGCACGCCGTTGTCAGTGCCGAATTCGTGAACAACTGCTCTGACTGGACCGGACCCGAGAGGTGACAGAGCATTGAATGTGTCTGAGCGTTTCAGCTCAGGGTCCACAGTGCACGCTTGTTGTACGTATTTCAGATAGCCGCCTTGGCCGCAAAGCCACTCTCCATCAACGCTTTTCTTGTTCATCGCTCGTCAGAAGTGAAGCTGTTCGTTGTGTCTCTTTGATTGTCCAAATGGGTCAAGAGTGTTTGATTCAGGGCGATAAACATGAGATGAGGGGACGAGATGAGGGCATCTTGATGGGCAGCATTCGACTTGCGTCTGTAACGGCACAAGTCGAGAAATCGGCCGATCATCCTCGCGAGGCTGTCATGGTAGCCTCGCGCGGCACTAGCGGCTTGTAAGGCTGCATACATGATTTCAACATCTTCATTGCACAGGAGAATTACGTGAAACTTCGGAGTAACACGAGATGGAGCATCAAGCATGAGCATGTCTCCCGTGTGCACAAGAGAGATGATTTCTAAAGGCTTGGGTTGGAGTTGAAATCAACCACAATCAAAACCCAGGGCTAACATAGGGGCGTACCACAGCTTTTAATAGCACCAAAGTATCATTTCTCGGACTCTGACCCCGAACCACGTGACACGTTATATCGGCCTCCATTCGCAGCCCTGTCCATCTCCTTGTACTCACGGACTCGAACTACATTTAGTACTTGAGTCTGGTGTGATCAGTGTATGGGCTCGTGGCAGAATACTAAGTATACAGCGTTTGTCAAGAGGAGATATGCTCATGGACCAAGGGCTCACTACACCAACCCGACGCTCTGGACTGGATAGTCCGAGTTATCCACGATGCTTCTACAAACGGCCGTCTTCCTCGTGGAAGAACTAAGTCTGCCGTGACCACCTGCGAGAACTTCTCAGTCTATCACGATTCTATTGCGACTAGGTGCGATGGGAAAGAAAGTCGGGGGAAGCCGATGGAGCCGCGATCTGCAAAGATCGGTGCTTCGAGATGCAGGAATGAAGCAACCCGAGACTCCTTCTCATAAGGCGTGCCGTTTCTCTGATCGTAGCTTCGTGCTCTTTAGTTGCCGGGCTTCCTTGCTCAGGCCAGGCAAGTAGGATTTTTCGAAAATTCCATCAAGGCTTCTCTGGCCCTATCTCTCCCTCTCGGAGGGCGGACATCCTCCATCCCAAAGGCTCGGCGTTCCGGATTCGACACGCGTTTGCCTGGTCAGACAATCTCTATCTCGTAACGGCCAGAACCGCAGTCCGCAAGATAGAGCTCGGGATCGACATCGCGGCCCTCCGACCACAGGCCGGGCAGCAGCTCACGTGAGTAGCAAGCAGCGGACCAACAATCAATCCTCTCAAAAGTCCCTTTTCTCCCATCCAATGGCTGCAGTGCTAGGAAGAAGCAAGTCCCAGCCCTGGCCTCCCTCGGATGCGGCCCAGATACAACGCGTGCCACCGGAAGTGCGTGCGTGGGTCTCCTCCTACCCGAAACCCCCCTATATCCTCGATATGGGCGCGACTCCGAGTCGTGGATCGCGCCCTGCCGGTCGCGCAGCTTGTAACCGACGCCGCTCATGTCTGCTATCTCCAGCATGACCGTCCTGACACGCAGAGTTCCGCCTCTTGGCGCTCCGAAAGCGATTCGATCCCCATCAGCCGTGCTCGCTTCGAGGATCTCGAATCCAGGATCTATGATGAAATCATGCTCTTCGCTGCTCAGGAGGTCGTCCGCGCTAGCAAAGGCGAGTCTGCCAGTTTGCGATGCCCACGACCAGCTCGGGGCTGCGAGGCTGTCCTGTGGCGATGGCAGGGGAGAGAAGATGTTCTCCATAGCCTGCCACAGCAGCTGCTTCACTAGGTCCGGCCGCCAGAGACCTGCAAGGTAGTCCTGCGCCGTGTATCCATGGCGTGAGGCGAAGGCTTCGGCGACGCCGGCGATGGCCATTAGCTTGTCCTCCTGGAAGGACAGCAACAACTCGCAGTACATATCGACCAAGGCTGGCCAATCTCCCTGCCTGAGATAGAGTTCTGGATTGCGCCAGACATTGTGGTCGGTGCCTCTATAAGACTGACTCTCGTTATCGATATGAGACGCACACTCCCACACCAGCTCCTTATTGGTAAAGTGTATGATTCGACGCGACAGAAGCCTTTCCTGAAGAACCCAGCCTCTGCTGTTGAGAGGAGCTTCGACGATGGAAGCTAGATACCGAGAGCTATAGCTGCTGATGTGCCAATCACCCGATCGCCAACGCGAGGGCAGACCATTCAGGTCCAGTCGGACGGCACAGGCTGCTAAAAGGTTGTCCTGCACGTACAACCCGCCGTTGTTCGTTAGTGATGCCGTCGCCGCTATATTGACCAGGCTCTCAGAGTAGATGGTGCGCATACGTGGCGATTCCCGATACCAATCTTCGCTTTCTTGTATAATGCACAGCGCGTCTGCCCACAAATACTTGATGCCCAGCGCATTCACCGCGTCTATGGCTTCGCGCAACGTCTTGGGCAACGAATTGTGCGGAACTTTCACCAACCATTCCTCGTAGTTGCTTTCCAGCAGAACGAGCGAAGAGCCGCGCTTACCCCAACGATAGCTCAGCGTGGCGTATTCGATCTGTGTGTCGTCTTCGGGAAAGTTTTTCGTCTCCACGAGTCGAACTACGAGGCCGTCTGCTGCCTCCTCAATTTTCAGTAGCCGGGTAGGGAGCGATTTCCCCACACCTGTGGGAGTCTGGTGAACGCACTGAGCATGGTCCTGCCTGCATTCAGAGAGCCAGGTGCCAAGTCTGCTCAGCGTTGCTGGCTGTATACGTCCATTCCGTACGTCCTCAAATTCTAGAGATTGATAGTCTTGCACTCGCTCGCGGAGCAAGAGATCTGCGTTGCTGGCATATTGGTGGGCGCTGTTTTTGTCTTTGAGCCAAGCTCCATCTTCCCTGATAAGGTAGCTGCGCAGGACCAGTGCTAGCTCGCTCTTCCAGGGACCGCCGAGGGTCTCGGTTCTGTGTTTGATCTCGAAGTAGGGAAGGACGACAGTGGGAGGATAGGTGGCGTCGTCTTCGAGGTAGTAGCTCACGCTGCCGTCGGCAGAGACATAGCTGCGGAAGCTCAATTGGTCGTATAACAGATAGCACAGATGACATTCTCGACTTGCCGCGCTCAAGCGCAATTCCTCGAGGCTTTTGTGGAGCTGTGCGGGCCTGTTACCCTCGACCTGTGAGCCACTCGTATCCGTAGGTTCTCCCCTAGGCTGATCATTGTGCTCGCTCGCGCCTCCGTTCCTGGTCTCGATATCGGCCCCAGCGTCACCCCTGTCCTCATCGTCGGCTTGGCTCAGAACTTCGTTTCCATCTTTGCTCTCACCTTCGCCTTTGTCTTTGCTTCCATCTTCGCTCTCCGTCCCACCTTCATCTTTGTCCTTACTTCCATCTTCGCTCCCAGCTTTACCCTCGGGCATGTCATCGTCGTCTTCATCGCTATCGTCATGGCCATCATCGTCATCGTCACCGTCATCGCCCACATCCCCGCTTCTCGGCGTAAAGCAGAACATCTCCATAACCTTCGAGATTGATGCACCATTTGTGGTGCTTTGACCTCCAACGGGAAAGAAACCCTGACGCTTCATGAAAGAGTCCTCGAGGCGCTCGGACGGAACACATTCTGAACTCAACAATTGGCGGCATGTCTCGCACAGCTCGTTGATGCCCATGATGAGCTTGTAGACGGTTTCAAGATACACCACTTTCCATCCAATTCAGGGATTAAACAAAACTGTGTAAAAGTGATGCGGGACCCAGTTTGGCGATAACTCAGGAACTTCTTCTTGAAAAAAAGTTCTTGTTTCGTTTTAGAGACAAAAAGTTAGAGATGAGGCTGATACGTGGTATAGACATGAGAACGGACAATTTCGGATTCATCTCATTACGAGCATCTCCCGTTGCCATGGCTTGAGAATTTGGAGATTGAGATGCAAGTGTTTTGGGGTACAGTGAGGCCTATTGATTGAAGGTGACCAAGTCTATTAAAGTGCCGTGAATTCTTGTGGGAGTCATTAGTGGTAGTGGTGATAGCGTAAACACGAGCGTGATCTTGGAATCAACACCAAAGCTTTCGGCTGCGGCCCCGAAGCTGGACCTGGGATTTCCTCGACTCTATTGCCTACCATTGTAAACTTCAGATGGAACAAGTGGGCCAGTTTTACACATTGTATAGGAGTGAAGAAACAGACACGTGACGTCGCCATGGGTAATGGTCGAGGTTCTCTTCCTGGAGATCCCTGACGGCTCATGTCACCCCAGCCAGTCTTGACTCTTCCTGACTCTGTCTCACGAAGAACAAAGCTTTGCATTCTTGTAGCTTTGGACTAGTTTGCACAGTACGATATCATATTGTGCGAGCATCGACACAAGTATTCGTGGGTGAAGACGATCTTGTGCGGAGTCTATTTTGGAAGTCGGCTGCTAGGCTCACCGCCCGATACGAGCAAGAGTGCTTCCACAATGTGTCAAGGGTTTGCAGAGAGTTCTTTGCGTTGCCATGACTCTAATACTAGGAAACGAACGATATCTCTAACATCTCTCACTTTTAAGGATCTCAGGTCAACCGTATATCGAAAGTTCAAGTTCCCAATTCTGATTGATTCCAAGGCTGCTACACAAGCTTGATTCGGGTTCTTTCGGGACCATCACGGTCTCTTTGCCATTCAGTCACGCTTGCATCAGCATTTACATCCTCACAGCTATAGCAGGGGCCCACGAACCGGAACTTGGGGCCGTATGGCTGCTCTCCTGGTGGCAGTTGTCGGAGCACGAGTGGTAGTGGAGAATTGTTGAGAGTTATAATACGGTCGCCCTCCTCGGTTTCTTTTGGCAGCATCACGGCCTGATCGGTCGAAGAGACGCCAAACACTCGCCCTCGGAGGGTGCTGATAATCTCTGAGCTGACAAGCTGCAATTGTTTTCGTACGTGGTACGGCCCTTCGCGAGACGCAAAAGCGTCCTCGATACCGGAATAGAGCGCATCATCCCTTCCTGAACTGCCTCTGTCGAGAGTGATGCTCAAATACTTGTCGAGAATGCGAAACGCGTCGAGATGATCGTTGGCAGATACGTCCCGATCCTCTGCATCAAACCTGCCAAGGGTGAGCGTGTGCCAAAAACTCTGTCGGAGGCTTTTAAGATCCTTCGGACGAGAGCCATAATGGGTCGCCGCGACGCGAAAAACGTCCCATTGCTGCCGCAGTAGCTTTTGGAGTGCCTCTTGCACGTCATCACGAGCATCGTCAAAATCGTCAAAATCGTCGCATGGTACCAATGCATCCACCGAGGCTAGCTTTTCAACAGAGTGCAGATGCTTGATTACGAGCGCCCAGTTCTGGCCTGAGAACGGTTGGAGGTTTGCCTCAAACGGAGTCGTAGTGCGGAAATCCGCTCGTTGATGTTCCGTCAACCATGGCTTGATGGGTCTCGAGTCTTCCCCTGTCCAAGGCACGATCCAGGAAGGAAGTTGGACCGTTGTAGATGACAGCTGTTGGAGAGCAGGGCAGCACAGGAATTTGAAGTCCTGCTCCTCTCTAAGTATAGAGAAAACAGCTTCTGCATAGATCTTGGTGAGCGGCAAGGAGTAGTCGAGAGGTATCCTGTAATCGATCTCTGACATTCCCAGTAGAGCGTATACCTTATCCCTCTCCTCTGACGCATGGGACAACTGCGACCTCTCCATCAGCGTAGTTAGGCTCAGGGTGTTGGTCCCCTCCGTCCAATCAGTTTTAGTAGCCTGTACCAGTGAGGCTCGTTTCAATTGAGTGGCCAGCTCCATAGTCCGAGCTCTTCGAGCCCTGGTCCCGGTAGTTGTGATACTGAGAGGCGGTATGTCAACGCTGATCAGGGACAAAAGGGCAACGTATTGGTCCCACTCGATATTCATGGTGCGATAAAGTATCGTCAAACGTCGTGCCACTACCGCCTCTTGCAAGATCCATACGCGTTGCAGCCACTCGGTCCGGAAAAATTCATCGAGATCACTTGCAGTGCTCATACCCTCGGCTTCCCCACTGAATCGGCAGTAGAATCGATCATTCGGGTGAAAGCGGCTTTCCTTGTCGGAGAAGTGCAGCCAGCCGCGCAAGCCAGCGCTTTGCAGCGAGCTGTCGAAGACAGCGTGGACACGGGAAGCTCTTGCAAAAATGGACCTCATGATCGCGACCTGCGTTGCCTTTTCGACCATATCGCTCTGGTTGATGCACACGGCATCAATCCAGAGCGTCTTGGTGGAGAAAAACGACTGCTCTCGGCACAAGAGGCTGTACAGGGATGAGGTGACCCTCAAGTGCTTGACGGAGAAGCTCCCAAGCACTCCCACAACATGGCTAGCAGTATGATCACCCCAGACGTAGGAGCATGCGACAAAGTCAGGCAAGTCCATCAACCCTTTTCGGACGAGCTGAAAATGAGGAGGACGGCCGAGCTTCCTCCGAGCTAGCACGAGAAGGCGAATCTCGTACCTTGAAAGCCTCTCCTCGTAGGCGAAAGGCGGCGTCTTCTCATCAAGGCAGGAATTTTTCAATCCGAAAAGCACATCACACGCTGAGAGCTGGCGTAAGCAAAGGGCGGTCACAGTGTCCCAAGCGGCGTATATCCGTAGAACGCGCACCCCAAACGTCGCCCTCAAGCGAGCGGAGAACTCCAATGAGCCACATAGAGTAGTTAAAATGATAGCCCAGGCGAAAACTGTCAAACCAAATAATCCAAAGAGCATCTCCCCAGCGTGCGGCTCGTCATACAATCGAAGATAGAGAGCCACAACGTAGTTCAGCGAAGTTTTGAGCAAATTCAACGGGCGAACACGACCAACAATGACGACATCTAACAAAAGATGCAAGGCAAGGAGGATAAACTCAAGACCCAAAGTCGTGTTGCGGACAACAGTGATAGGTACCGTGTAGTCGCAAATGTATGACGCGACGAATGCATTTCGAACGTGGTGATCTTGCTGAGCGAAGCCGCTGTAGAAGATGGAGATGACGAAGAGGATGTAGAGCGAAAGAGGGAGAACCCACTGGAAGCCTCCGCGGTCAAACTGCACCATCGCCACGTGGTGACCGAGCAGACCGCCGCACAGCAGGGTGAGGAAAAAGCTGTCCGATTTCGCCACCTTGGTCGGGACGGTCGCCGAAGAAGCAGCAGACTTAGCGCCTGCCTGGTTTTCTGTTGTGGCCTCCATCTTCCAGGACTAAGGTTCAGAATGTGTGTGAGATTGTAGCTCGCGGACTTTCGAACAGTTTGGAAGAATGACTGTTCAATAGGCGCGAAGGTGGTGACAATCGGCGCTCTCCTACAGCCCATTACTCACAACACGAGTGCCATGTCACATGGCAAAAGCTTCAACTTGTAGTAGCCTAGAACACAGATAACATAGGCATCATGATTTGCAACAGAGACTGTTTGGCGACGAATTTCACAACTACTGCTGCGGCTCGAGCATGGCTGCGAGGCTGTCGATAAGGCTGATCCGGGCGATTTTCAAGCCGGCATGATTCTCGGTAGAAACGAGTAGAAATCATTTTACAATCAGTAGGGAAAATGGATCATAGCAAGGCATTGTTTCCAGCCAATACGTGTAACAATAGCCTCGACCTCAAGGGGAATTCCCGCGTGGCCTTCGATCAGCCCGACGGTAAGGCCGGTATAGTGTTTAAAACCCGTTCGAGAGTCGATGAAGGAAATGGTGGGCTTAGAGATGCCACGTGATGAATGACTAATCAGCTATCATCCGTCGCCGTATCAAGCCTGTTCGTGCTGTTTGCTCTCGTCAAATATGTTTTCGAGTTTTCATAGTATCCAAACATTCGATCTCGTCTTGTTGTCCTAATCTTCTTGATTTTCTCTGCAACCAGTCTACAGTTCCAGAGAAAGCTACGCAATATAGTATTGCTTGTCTCCTCTTTTCTGTTTCTCGCTTCCTGTTTACAGACAAAGCAATTGACAGAGCAGGTGAGATGATGCTTTGATGCGAATGAGAACCAGGAGGAAGGGAGGCAAATTGTGCTCACTAGAGACAGCTCATCGTCGAAGATTTTTGGTCTTCTCGGCGAGCAGTTGTATGCTCTTACAAATTATCGTTTCTTCCATCAGTTTGACGTCCAGGTAGTGAGCATGTGCATTGCGAATTCATCATTCAGGCATCATTCAATATTATTTACTATCGTAGATTCGTTTTGTACTTCGTTGGCTGGATTTGTTTCCGACAGGCTCATTGCTGCTGCAAACATTATATACACAATCCTCCGCGCATGACTCGCTCGCCTCCCTTAATTGCCGTTCAGGATCACATCGGCCGCCTTTTCACTCACGACAAAGATCGGCGCTTGGATGAAGATTCCTGGAATGCGAGGGAAGACGCTAGCATCGACGACACGCAGGTTCTGCACGCCGCGAACACGGAAGTTGGTGTCGAGAACGGCATTTGGGTCCGAGTCTGCGCCGATGGGCGCCGTGCATGACGCGTGATGACCCCATGCGTGGTCCTTGACGTACTGCTCCAGGTCGGCCTCGGACTGCACCTGGGAACCCGGGTTTTGCTCCGTGAAGTTGTCACCGCCGAGGATGGAGTAGGTGTAGTACTGCTTCAGCGCCTCGCGTGACATGTTGATGGCCTGCGTGAGCGCCTGCACGTCCTTCTGATCAGCGCCGTTGGTGGTGGTGCCTGTGTCAAAGTAGTTAAAGTTGATGACGGGGGTGTCGAGCGGGTCAGTCGATCGGAGCTGGACCGTGCCCGCCCTGTTGCGCGCGTGCGCCTTGAGCGTGTACCACGAGAAGTAGCTGTGGTCTCGCACGGCGTAGTCGCCCCACTGCGGGAAGTAGCCAACAAAGTCGATTGGGCCTCCAAAGATGTACAGATCAATGTCTTTATTGTCCGCTGTCTTCGAGTTGACGGCCATGGCCGCTGTGAGACCGTCACTGGCGTAGGCTCCTCGCTGGGCAAGGACGTATGGGTTGTTCTGCCACCTCTTCAAGCAGAGGTCATGTGCCTTGCCGTCGAAAGTGCAGCCGGTCAGAATGTTGAAATCCTTCGGGTGCTTCACGTTGACCGGGATCTCGTAGCGATCTTGCATATTAGTTCCCAAGCCAGGCAGGTCCTTGACCAGGGGGATGCCAAACTTTTGGAGCTCAGCCTGAGGGCCGATGCCACTGAGCTTCAGCAGCTGCACCGTGTTGTACGTGCCGCCAGCGATGATCAGCTCCTTGGTGGCTGTGGCAGTGCCGGGCGTGCCCTTGCCGCCGCTGAGCGGGCTGGCGCGGTAGAGGTACTGGCCATCGAGGAAGTTCACACCGACCGCCTTGGGAGTGGCGCCCGACTTGTCAAAGTTGATCTTGGTCACGTGGCAGTTCTGGCGGACGGTCAGGGGATAACCGGCGGCCACGGTAGCCTGGATGTACTCGCGCACTGCCATGCGTGTTCCGTTCTTCATGATCAGGGGAATCTGGTAGAAGCCCTGCTGATAGTCGCGCAGCGGGTTTGTCTGGCTGTTGGGATCGACCAGCAGCGTGCCGGCCAGGGCGCTGAGCGCGTTGACCGGCGTCGGACCCACGCCCATGACGGCAGCGCCGCCGACAAGATGCTGTGCAAGCTTCGTGTCGTTGACAAGAATGGTGGGGTCGGTGGGTTCGACGGGCAGCCACTCATAGACCTTGTTGAGGTACTTGCGCATGTTGAGAGGGGACCACGAGCTGTCGCCGGTGATGGTCTGAATGTTCTGCCAGTCGCTATCCTGAGCTGTGATCCAGATCAGAGCATTGTGCGTGATGCAACCTCCCAGCGTTCCTGCGCGAGGGTATAAGATGCCAAGGTCTTTGGCACCGGCCGGTGGGTTGGGTCCAACGTGATACTGGTATGGGCCGGTCTGGTAGGTGTATTTGGGGTCCCTCTTCGCCCGTGTCTGGTCCTGGTAGTGGTTGACGAAGATGTCCCATCGAATCTTTGGGTCTTGTGTTACGACAGCTTGGTAGCCAGGCACAGACACATTGACGTTGCCGTTCTGGTCGTTACCAGCCTCAATCAGGAGCACCTTCTTGCCAGCCCTGGCCAGTCGACAGGCCAGCGGCCCGCCGCCAGCGCCGCTACCAACGATAACATACTCATATGTCAGGTTCGCAGCGCCAGCCGACGCGGCAGGGTCAGGGTCAGGCCCTGGGGCTGCTGCCGCCGGCCCAAAGAGGGAGGCAGCCAGCAGGGTGGCAAAAGCATTTATAAACTTCATCCTTCCAGATGGAGGCGAGAAATGGATGACAGGTGCAGGAGAGAGGGGAAGGAGGTGGTAGGCCTCGGGATGCAAGGCCCTTCTTATCTGAGGTTGCTGGCCTCCATCACGGACAGGCTGGCGGGCTCACAGCATTCTTACACAGGCGATAGGAAAAGGAAAGGGACTTGTTCTCACAGTAGAGTAGACAAAGGCTTGGTGCGAAGAGACCAATAGAAAAGGGCATCAGCCTATGTGAGCAGTCAGAAAACTCCAGGTCTGGCTAGCGGCCCTTTCTAGGGTGTTGCTGTCCGGATGGGCAGGCAATTCCAAGATCGACGCCGCTTCAACGCCGTAGATCTAATTGAGGCCATCCTCACTTTGACACACAAGTATAGCTATACTAATTTGTTCAGATGCAAGCGTGAAATGAGGAGAATCCTCGGCTCGAGAGCTGTCAAGGCTGAGGAGAAGGGCAACAAGAGCGTTCTTTGACATGTTTACGCCAATGGAAAGACCCACAGGACAGGGCCATGGAAAAAGACAATGGATGAAGCTAGCAACTTGTGGTGTGCAGAAAAAAGAGCGTGAAGGAGGGATGAAGGAAGACTCGCGAGTGAATGTTGATGTGGATGCATAGCAGGATCACGATGCTAGCATGAGCAGAAGAAGGAGAAGGAGAAGGGCAATGAGGAGGACTGGTGGGTGTGAGGGCTGTGGCGGGAGATCAGGCCAGGCGGCGTCGTTGTTGGTGGTGGCATCAGCATCATTGTGAGAACACGACTCTTGTTAATGAAGATGAGTGAGCAAGAAAATGGCGCTGTCAGTGAAAGCCAAACATGGCAGCAAGGAGCAGTAACTGGCAGGGAGCAAAAGAGCGTAAAAGGGCGTGGATGGCGGCGGACGGGGCACGCGACGGGCTTCCAGTCCGGCGTGACAGATGACGGATGGCGAAACCTTGAAGATGCCCCCAGCGCGATGGGCAGGCGCGATGTTTGCGTGCCGAGAGCTGGCGGTTGCCTCTTGCAGCGACAGCTTCGTCCCGGGCCTATCACGAATATCCGCCACCGTCCACCCTGGAACAAGCCCCATCGACCGGGGGAAGGAGCTACTACAAAACCGGTATGCGCGTTTAGTATTCTCGCTCTGCTGTGAACAGCAGGAGCCACCCACGTTTGAGGCAGCAGTGTGAATCGAGACGACAGCTCATGCGCCAGTGCGAGTGGTCGCGCCTGCTCAATCTGCACGAACCCCGCTGGATCGAGATCCCTGCCTCGACATGGACAGAGCGCCAAGCAGAGCGGTCGCTTCGTGTCAGCTGTTGGGAAGACGGAGCACACAAAGAGCTTGAATATTATGACTACTAGTACCTTCTGCCCCTGCAGTGTCTCAATGTACAGTGTGGATAAAATGGAGAAGAAGAGTCCTTTCAGACGCAGGTCAGCGGCCTGGGATTCCTTGCTTGCTTGTCCGCTTGCCTCACGCATGTCGTTCGTCCCATGTCTAAGACTCGATAGAAGTGGTGCCAATCAGACCTGCCATGCCCGCTGAAGGCCTGGGTTGCAGCTGTCAGATGTCGAAGGCAATTTTTGTTGCGCCGCCCGTGGAGAGCTGAACTTGCCCGCAATTGGTGGTGCCACTACCACATCCAGCACCTCGACCAACGGCCGCCTCTCGTCAGAGATCTCGCGATACTTTGTGACGATGCAGTTGCTTGTGTGCGAGGGGCACCGTTGTACCACATATCCCAACCTGCCAGCGTCTGTGATCGTCAATCGCTTGAAAGTTTAGAAGAAGCTCGAGTATCGCCATCACCACCTCCCCACCCAGATCCCAACCATGGCGCATCCACTCGATCATTCACGGGGCCGTTGAAGGGCCAAGGCCCGCCGCTGCTGGTTCTGCTCCGCCCCTTCTTCATCCATGCCTTTGAAGCAGCAACACACGCAGACTCAGATCCTTGTATTTTCAACACCCACACCGTTGATGCAGGAGCACCAGCAGACTCAGGAGTGATCCGCGGTGCCTGTCCATCTCACATACTGTACCTGTTGATTCTTCTTAGCCAAGGAACCATGGCATGATACAAGTTTTCAATCTTATCAGATTATCCCAAACAGAGTGTTCTGATTGGAGATTTTTCCCTCTTCTCCAACTATTTTGGTCATATCTCGGCTGCTTGCTCAGTTCCCCAAACCATGACGACATTGTTACTCTTACTAGCAGCCGTCCACGCAGGAAAACGTTTGGGCTGCTAATGTCGCTTGAAAAGCTAACGAGCTTCGCAGCTTCCTGTGGCGCTGTGGGCCGGAGGTTGAGTCCGCCTCCACCACGTGGATGTTTGTACGGAATTGGCGATTTTATCCAGCCCATTCACTCCACATCTCCAGCCCTCTGCGTCTGTACGGTAGAGCAGCCCACCTGGGATGTGGCAGGTGCCCTGCCATTTTGCACTACTGTACGCCTAAGCAACTCGATCATCGTTAGCGCTGCGGGACGGGCTGCTCCACCGCCACAAACTTTCCACTTTGAGTGCTGGCTTCGATTTCTACCAAGCTTTCCTTGCCCACACTGGAATTCATTCATTTGTTCAGTTCAGAGCAACATGTATGGTGTTGCGAAAGACTCTCCGAAACCAGACTAGGCCAGCTCCGTTGCTGGTTCGCCACCGCGCGTCCAGGTGTTGAGATCACTTTCGCACATGTTTTTCGACTCATTCATTCTCTCCTTCATTGGATTTGGAGGACGGTTTTGTCTCCGCCAAAGCCATGTCCTGCCCCTCCATTCAATGCCGGTTGTGAGTGGCGACCCAATGACTTCGGCTACAAAGCTCGATCGACAATGAGTCAGAAAATGCTCAACAGCGCTTGGTTCGAGCCTGGAAAAGGCGCCTTCGTATTCATTGCTAGCATGTCGTGATGCTAGCAACTCCTGGCTAGCTGCCGATTCAGCCTTTTTGGATAGCTTCGAGCAGACATTTGGCTACGATCAAGTGATGGTAGCTTTGGAGAGTCCCAATGGCTTGAACTTCGAGCGTCTTGTCGAGTCAATGCTCTCTCGCACATCGAAATCGTGAAATGTCTTGAACAAGTCCACGGCAAACCGAGATCTTCCTCTTCCTGTGCTATCCAAGTCCAGCTTTTTCTCCCCACGAAGCATTATAGCTACCTCCCTTAGCTTTGAAATATACCTTCCGGAGACCAGCTCTTGGTCGATCTCCAGAAAGGAACTTTCCGTCAGGCTGCAAGCTGCAGCTCTTGTCAATTCAACACGAATGGAACATCAGAAGAACTTGCTCTGTCGGATGGTGGCAATGTTGATGTGGTGAACTCGTCATGTAGCGCGCCGGACAAGCCATCTGTGGCTTCAGCGGTAGAACGTCACAACCCATGGCATGTCACTTCAGCTCTGGCAGTAGTCGATATGCGGTGCCTCGGGGGAGTTTACCAGCTTCTCACAGCCGATCCTGGGTGCCGATGCTCAAACAACGTGCCTTGATCCCAATGTTCACACCGACGGGGGACTATTCAGCTCTCCCTACAACTCTGGCGAACTTTGCTGTAGGCAGTTGTCCTTTTTCTTGCCACTGTCACAACGTATCAACCATTCAGGAAAGCAGCTGACTATCGCCATGAAACATGGCCTTTGAGATCTATTTTGTTTGATTCTGCACGCTTGACACAGTCGGTCTATCGTCCTGTCCGGAAAGCCGTTTGTAATTGTTTTACCTGCCCTGCCGATCTATCAACTAGTGCACAGGAACCTGGTCATGAGAGTGAAGCTTGTGAAACGAATACACATCCACGCAGATACTAATCATAGACTTGAACAAATTCAGGCTTTTTTGCAGGATCATATTGGCGACCACAGTTCGAATTTGCAATACAAATTGCAAATGTTTGAGTTCAGACCACAGTGCGAGATGTTGTTCTCTAGCGATGACAGCACTTGGCACAAATAGAAAGATGCAGCTTTCTTGACAGTGAGAATAAAAATATTTGACAATGTTCTCAGAAACGTGTTGAGCCATTGTCAGTTTGGAATCCCGTCAATCACAGCGGAGATGGCCGGGAAAAGATTGCTGTCGGCTTCGTAGACTAGCAGCCACACATCTTTGGAGTTTGTCACGTCCAACTTGAAAGGGAGAGGTGCTGCTGTTCAGTCAATACTCGCTCATGCACCGCCATCCCTGTCTCGTCTGAACCTCGTTCGAGAATCTGACTTCTCTTGCGGCCGTTCAGATCGTCAACGTGCCCCTCCACTGACAGACTGCGGTCAAGATTTTGAAAATTACTCATTGAATATTCTCATCTTAAATCGGAGATTTCTAACAGCTCATCTAAGTCCTTCCTCAACGCTGAATAACAACGACATGATGCGGAGCTGAGTCATCCAAATTTCCACGTGACCATTCTCAGAAGAACAAGAACCAAATTCAGGTACACACGAACATGGCTTGGCTCTGCCCACGCGCGTCGCAGTCACATTAAACGTTATACACGGTCAAACGAACACTGAACCCTCCGACGATCTTGGTCACATATGCCGGTCCGATTACCGTGACCGTTGTTTCTTTTTCGCGGGATGGTGTAACCGTAGATAGCGCTGGGCCCTGACAGGGTCACGGTCAGATGAGAACCTGCCGGCAGCGCTGAACTGCACAAGGCTGGATTTAAATATCGTAGACATTGGCTGAAAAGAACTGTGCGCACACCCGTCCTGAGAGTACTAAACCTCAAGATTTGATTTTGTTTCTCAACCTTGATGGCTCATCATGAGTTCTTAGACACAGCGGCTACCAAGTTGGATAGATTCTGTTTGATGCGCAGATAACCCAAGAACTTGTATGCTTCAAAAGAAAAGAAAAAAACAAAGACACACAATTCAGACTATGTAGTGCATTCAAAATTGTGAATCAGATGAAGAAAGAAAAAAAAAAAAATACAAGTGATAGGGAAAAAAAGAAGAAAAAAAAGGGAAGCAATCAATCACAGAGACAGAAGATACAAATGACAGCGGCGACAAATTTCGCGACACAGATATTTGCCTGCTAGAGACTCGGCTCCATACAATATGTTCTTGCGGGTCAGAGTTTCCCGAGCTAAATCTGGACGAAGCTAGGGACGATGTGGCTGAAGCATGCAGTAAGGCAGGCCATCTAGGACCATGAAACAAAGTTACCGTCACGATCCGTAAGACAAGAGGGCAGCGACTTGGCCTGACCGTTTATCTCTATCACGAGAATCCAAGCGAGGTTTTGGCTGCTGTAGGCTCTCTAGCATTTTAGAAAAGGTATCAAAAAGGGGTAAGGGAAGGTTTTAGATGTGCCGCAATCGATTGTTCCTCTAAAAGAAAAAAAGTCTCTTTGAATAATGGGGGGAGATTGAGTGACCGCCTCCTCCTTTTTAGTGTGTCTTTCTATCTGTGGGCGTTTTTGATTCAGGGCGAGACAGGAAGGGGGCTTCAATCCACCAACCACAACTCAATCCTGCCACTCGATCTTGTACCACCACCACCACCACCACCACCACCACCACCATCTCACTACGACAAAACCCACCAGCAGCAGCAACAGCAGCAACAACAGCAACACCTTCAGACCCCTTTCTACAGCCAGCGAAACATCCCCTTTCACGACAGCAATCAATTCTACAGCTCACTCATCCTGCATCGTCTGCAGCACATCGCCAATTGATCCTCTCAATCGGCGGCAAACTCCGCAGTATCCAATTGAGACACGCTCCCGCCCTTATCGACAACAGCTTTAGCTCCGTGATCCCACCCTATTCTTGCTGCAACCAGTCGCGTGTCATCTACAAAGCAGCTTTACGACAGCTGCAGCAATAGCAGGACAGTCACGCAGCATCCGCCCAACTAATACTTGGCCCTTTACCCGGCTGTCCTTGTAAAAAGAGCTGGTTTGGAGGGGGAAATACCCGGGATCGGTCAGGGGAAAGAGAGCAAGAGAGAGAGAGAGAGACACTGACAGCAAACAAACATCCGCACACAGCCATATCCAGCACGACCATGTCGGAGGCAGTCACGCCTGCCGCCTCGGACCACTCCGATATCAACTTTGAGGATGCTGTCGAGGCCAACAACGACCAGCAAGACCAGTCCACAGAACGCAGGTCTCGGTCCAGTGCGTCGACACGATCTCTGACCGACTCGCCGTCGTCCAGATCCGTCGAGCGGAAGGCCTCACAAGGGGCAGAAGAGCCCATTCCGGAGGAGCAGGCCACGCCGAGACTGCCTACATCGTCGTCGTCGCAGCTCAAATCACCGGCAATGACTGCCCGGCATGCAAAGAACCCGTCGACCACCTCCTTCGCCGAGGTGCACCTGGGCGAGGACGGCTCCGAGCCTGCGTCAACCGGCATGGAGACGGTCAAGGAGTCGACCACCCGTGGCCGTCAGGATAGCGAAGCCACGGCACCGAGCCCAAAATCGACGACAAGATCACAGAGCCGGCAGTCCCAGCTCTCGCAGCATTCCACGTCTAGCAGGCCGAGTTCGAACCGCTCATCGGTGCCGACCAGTGCCTCCGCCATGGCACCTCCCCCGAAGCCGATGCCTCAACCGCAGAGGACATTCTCCAGCCCGTTCAATTGGTTCCAGAGGAAGAAGACTGCGTCGACGGCGAGCATCCCGACCACGCCCTCGCTTACAACCAGAAACAGCAGCGGGCCCGATTTCAGATTGGACGGTCTGGGCGAGGAGCGGATGAAGGAGTCCCTGAAGGAGCGCTTCAAGCAGCTCCGCATGAAAGAGGAGGCCGGCATCGAGATACAAAAGGTCACATCTCCCAACGGGACTGGCCCTGCAGGCCTGGGCATCGACACCAGCGTTGGCGGCACCGCCGTGGACGACAATGCCAGCGTGAAGAGCCCTGCTCCAAGCGTGGACCGAGAGTCGATCGTGAGCTACACGACCACGACCCGGCGGCCATCGTCTGCATCGACCGTCGATCCTACGCTGGCGCCTGGCACCGTTTCGGGCGTGAGCTCTGGCCCTTCAGCCATGGCAGACCCCGCTGCTCCCATCGACTGGGACCTGTGGCAGAGCGTCGTCAACGAGGGTCCTTCCGCAGTGGCCAAGAGCACGCCAGCAGAGCTTAACAAGGCCATTGCCAGTGGCATCCCGGCCACCATTCGCGGTGTGGTGTGGCAGGTGTTTGCCCAAAGCGAGGACAAGGGCTTGGAGCAGAAATACTGGGAGCTCGTCGCCAAGGGCACTGACAAGGAGCTGGCAACATCACCGTCGCCTGCCGTCTCGCCAGGCGCCCCCCTGCCCACGCCATCCGATGACTCAAACGCGAGTGGCACCCCTCACAAGGACTCTATCACGTCCGAGTCATCCTCAATCCATAGTGAAGATGCATCGACTCCAGGCACGAACGGTGTCATTTCACCCAGCGGCCTCGAGGTCCCTCAAATGGACCCCAAGGCGCAGGCCGAGCAAGCGAGAAAGGCCAAGGACGATCTGGCCGCTCTCAAGAAGCTGGAAAAGACGATTCGCAAGGACATGGGGTCCCGCTCAAACTATTCGAGGTATGCCACCGCACAGGACCTCCAGGATGGTCTTTTCAACGTGTGCAAAGCCTACGCCCTGTACGATGTGGACGTTGGATACGCACAGGGCATGAACTTCATCGCGATGCCGCTGCTCTTCAATGTAAGTTTGAAATTTGATTTCCAAGAAGCCATCTGAGACAGCGTCACTGACCAGTGCCAGATGCCACAAGAGGAAGCTTTCTGCCTGCTCGTCAGGCTGATGCACCACTACAAGGTTCGGGATATGTTTGTTCAGGACATGCCAGGTCTGCACGTGCACATCGAGCAGTTCTCTCGCCTGCTTGATGACCTGGAGCCAGCGCTGGCACACCATCTGCGCAAGCGTGGCATCCTGCCTTCACTCTACGCCACCCAGTGGTTCCTCACGCTCTTTGCTTATCGCTTTCCCTTGCAGCTGGTGCTCCGCATCTACGATCTCGTGCTGAGCGAAGGCTTCGAATCCGCCATCCTCAAGTTTGCACTGGCCCTGATGCGAAAGAACACGGCACAGCTTCTTGAGATCAAGGACATGGGCAAGCTCAAGACCTTCCTGAACGAGAAGCTTTTTGACGTCTACATTGACCACGACCCATCCAAGTCGTCGGTGCTCGAGTCCGGCTTCTTTGGCTTTGCCGGCTCGACGGGCGTCGACAGGGACGTATACAGGGCAGATCTGCTGGTACAGGACGCATGCGCGATCAGTATCGATGGCAGGGAGCTGGAACTCATTGCGCGCGAGTTCACCAGCAAGACCAAGGACGACCGGTCACGCGAGGAGGAGACGGAGCGGATTCGGAAGGAGCACGGCCAGCTCACGACGCGGGTGAAGCAGCTGGAGAAGAATGCGCAGAAGACCGACACGGACCACGTCGAGCTGACCAGCCAGATGATCCGCAGCAAGATGGACAACGAGGAGCTGCGGCAGCAGAACGCCGACCTGGAGACGGAGCTGCACCAGCTCAAGCTCAGCCTCAGCGCGATGCCAGCAGAGATCGAGAAGGGCCTGAAGGACGACATTGAATCGACCAAGAAGCGGATTGGCGAGGTCGTCGAGCAGAACCGGCTGCTGGAGGACCAGATGAAAGAGATGGAGGGGATGCTCGTGGCCAAGAACATGGAGTGGGCCAACCTCAACAGCGAGTACGAGACACTGAAGCAGAAGTGGTCCGACCTGAAGCGGGCGCTGGGCGATTAGGAACGCCGCGAGTCCTGGCCATTTGGCAAATAAATTGCGGTTTGGCAGATGGCGAAGACGACGGTTTGCCGAGTCAAACAAGACCCAGGTCACGGAGACAAGGGACGGAACAGCTTGATTTACCTGAATTTTCAGCTTTGCAATGGCGTGCAACGGCGTACTGACGACGGTGACGACAGGACAATGATCCTCATTCAAGTTTTGGTCGTTTCGAGCTGCTGCAACGAGAGTGAAGGCGCTGACAAGCGAGTGCTCAATGACTGCACACGGCTACGACCAGGTTACGAACCATAAATTAGATGTATTTACGCAGCTCTTCTAGATGCAGTGATGAATCGATAGTATCGATCCACGATTGTGTGACTAGACGCCGTCTTTCATTGATGCATACCGGGTGAGTATCGACTTCGAGCGAAGCGAGCCCAAAAAAAAAAAAAAAAAAAAGGTGGGCTGTAGATTCAGAGTATTAGTGCAGAATGTAGAAGATCTTGAATCTGACTGCTCAGAAAAAGTCACCCTTCAGCAGTGTTGTCCCACAACAGTAGGGCGAGGACACGCTATCGATAGAATTGTGCCTCACTGGCCTTTCCATTTCAGGGGTTCATGTGTCAGGCCGTGAGACGGAGTTTGTTCCGCGCTGTCGTAGCCAAAGTCCGCAGTTGTCCTTGAAGGTTCAGCTTTCATAAGTCCTTAATTTGGTCGTCTCTTGTCACTCGTTTTGCCTGTTTTACGAACAGCAAGTTTGTGGAGGTGGCCAACCACATAGGCCAGCAAAATCAAACCTCCAATCGACCGTCAACTAAACACAAACTCACACAGTCTCGCACAGATCAACAGATGGACAGCCGCGGACAGTCATCAGCATACCCGGTCGGGCCAGGAGGCGGAAGAGGAGGAAGCAGGATGATACTACGGCCAAAGAACCTGGTGCTGGGGATAGTGGGCACGCTGGTGCTCGTCATGGTGTTTCTGAACTCTGCCAAAGTCGACCACGTCGGCCGGCAAGCGGTGGGCAAGCTGCAGAACGCGGTGCCCGACCACATGCCACGGCCCTTTGCCGGACTACACAACCCGTTCAAGCAGCAAGCACACCCGCCGCCGATGCAGAACAACAGCACGCTCGGCGAGACGACGTGGTTCTCGGATTGGAAGTGGCTGAACCCCTTCTCGTCGACGGTGACACTGGACGAGGACCGGGCGCTGCTGCCGCCCATCATCGCGCGGCCGCCGGTCTACACGTACTACGAGCCGCGAGACCGGGAGAAGGAGGCGGAGCTCAAGAAGTCGGAGGACCGACTGTTGGAGATCTGGCGCAAGGCGTGGTGGTCGCAGGGGTTCCGGCCGGTGATCCTGGGCCCGCAGGACGCGATGGAGAACCCGCTGTACACCAAGATGGCGACGGTGAACGCGACGGCGGGCGTGCAGCTGGAGCTGATGCGCTTCCTGGCGTGGAGCCACATGGGCGACGGGGTGCTGGCCAACTGGCTGGTGGTGCCCATGGGCAGCTACGACCACCCGCTGCTGTCGTACCTGCGCGAGGGGCGGTACCCGAAGCTGGCGCGCTACCTCGACCTGGGCATGGGTTTGTTCTCCGGCCCCAAGGCCGAGCTGGACAAGACGATTGATTTCTTCTTCGAGCACAAGGCGCAGGTCGAGGCGGACGAGTCGCTGTACGACCTCATCACGGCGCAGGAGGAGCTGTTCCACATCGAGGGCCTGCGGCGCGGCGTCGCCTTTTACAGCAGCAAAGCGATATCCGAAAAGTACACCGACGTGTCGGACGTGGTCAAGCAGTCGCCCGCCAAGGGGTACGGGATGCTCGCGGAGCTGATCACCGCGCACCTGCACGCCACCTTCCTCGCCCAGTACCGGGACGGCATCGCCGTGCTCTCACCACACCCGGGCTTCGCCACGCTCCTCCCGCACCGGGCCCTCGCCCTCGCCGTGTCACTCAACACGTGCCCCTCGGACCCCACGGGCCCCGCAGGCGCCACGCCGGGCAAGCTGAGCAGCTGCCCGCCGAACATGAACGAGTGCGACCCTTGCAAACCCGTCGAGCTGACCTTCCCGCCCTCGGCGCCCTTCAACACCTCCACCATCTTCACCATCGGCACGGTGCCGCACACATTCACCCTGGCCCGCCTCCTGTCCCCGCACGACCCGGGGTTCAACTTCAGCGTCTCGCACATCCGGCGCAAAACCGCGCGCGACCGCTTCATCGACGCCGTCGCCGCCGCCATCTCGCCCATGGACGTGGCCAGCCAGGCGCGCCTGCTGCACTTCAAAGAATCCGTCGCCCAGCCGGGAAAGGGGGCGATGCGCTCCATCTGGCGGCCCAGCGAGCAGGACTGGTCCTGGGAATCGCTCGAGTGGCGGCTGGGCTTCACGCTCCCTCGCGCCGACGACGGCGACATCACCGAAGCCGCGTCGGGGAAGCCCGTGCCCGAGCGCGAGATCAAGGCGGTCGAGAACACGATCCTGGACGCGCGGCCTGCGAGTGGCGGCGGCGGCGGTGGAGGTGCAAGTGCAGGTGGTGAGGGAGCGGAGTTCAAGGTGCCCGACTCCCTGCAGCCCTTGCTCGACAGCATGCGGGAGAACCAGCCGCTGCGCTCGGATTTGCCGCTGCAGGCCGCGCTGATGCGCCAGACGGGAGACATGCTGAGGGCGAAGGGGTGGACGGGGCCAGGCGGCCAGGACATGAGGCGCGTTTGTGAGGCGTGGAATCTGGCGGATCATGAGGCTTGGCGGTTCGTGAGGGCCCTCACGGCCAGGGAGGAGGTCGAGAGGGTACGGTGGATGGAGGAGGAGAGGAGGTATAGGCCTTGAATCGCGTTAAGAGGGGAGAGAATGAGGCACTGGGTAAGAGAGAGAGAGGGAGGGAGGGAGGGAGGAGATGATGTAGTTTCAAGCAGCACTGCGAGATGGGGTTCGACTGTCCTGCCCCTGAGAAAAGGACGATGCGGGAGGGTTCTGGCGTTTGGGCTATTCAATCAAACAGGCAGGGGCGTGTACGGAGTTTTGAGGGAAATCTGGAACGAACGATAACTGCCAGCGGCTTGCGGACTCGCAAGGAAAAAAAAGGGAAAGGGAATGCTTTGATAGACAGCAGGACGGAGAAGTACCTGCGGGCTGGAATTCAATGTTCTGTTGAACAATCAAGTTGCCATGTGAGGAGTATTTGGAGCTTGTGTGGGCTGAGTTCAATGGTCTGTTGAACAATCAAGTTGCCGTGTGGGGAGTATTTGGAGCTTGTGTGGGGCTGGTAGGATGTAGTTGAGAACATGTATGGCTCTAGTGAGTTTTACGGGCGGTGTAGGGGGGATGTAGGGGGATGTATGGATGTATGGATATAATGGATGTTTGAATGGTGCTACGTTGCATGGGACTGGGAAGGGGGTTTAAGGTACTAATGGGACATGAGAGATGCTGTGTCACTCGGATAAGAACTTTAATTTAATTCGATTCAATTTGATTCAATTCGTTAACGTAGCTCGTAAAAGAATAGAAAAGTTGCGATGATGGCCTGGATCCGTAGATGTCTCCCAGGGGCTCCAGGGAGGTGTCGTGCAATTAGTCACCATCGTGGAGGCGGCGAGGTCGTAACAGAACGTAACACAATGCATATGCTCGCTCAAACGAAGAGACGAAACATGATAAAGAACTCGTCTGCATCTCCAGCTCCCAAATCGCCGTCGTTCAATCGACCACCAATGTCCCAGGGCATCACTCTTGCTCCCCTTCTGTCATAACTGTTTAATCACCAACAGACACGCCCCTACACGAATGATAGGCAAAAGAGCGTACTGTCCGTTTCTGAGCCAGCAACGTTCTGTGCCTGATGATATCGCGTACCCTCATCTTCCACGACGCCGTCTCACACCCTCCCTCCATCAAGCACCGTCACTTTTTGCCTCCAGTCCAAAAGAAATGTCATCGTCCCGTGTCCAGGCCGGCAGCATCCTTGGACAAGAGGTACTCGTACCCCTAATAGAGCGGCGCAGGCGCGGCCTGCGCGTCGCACCACTAACTGAGGAGCTGCAGCTCAGCCGCGATGGCAGCGTCGAAGGAGATGTTGCCGTTGCTGGGAGTCTGGCGTGCCTTGTTCCCAGAAGTATAAGAGCAGTCCTGGCTTCCACAGTCCGACTCTTCTCCAAGGCCCGAGTCGCGTCTCACGAGCTCAGACTCTTCCAAAATGTACCTGGCGTCTGGTGGCTCCAGGATGTGCAACGGAGCCATTATCTGTTGCTCGCCGGCCAGGACCAGCCGCATTGAGCACTCGCCGCTGTCGGAAGGAGCGGACCACAGAGATGACGAGGATGAGGAGCAGCGACGGGGAGAATGCAGGCTGAATCGATTGTCATTGCTGATGTCGCAGCTCTCCTCGGAAAAGCCCGAGTCGCGACGTGGTGGTTCGGCCGGTGGAGAGAAGCTGTCGTAGGACATCGGCACAACCGGGGGCGCACTGATGTCCGAGAAGGGTGACAGCTGCTGCTCCTCCATCGCAATGGCGACATTGGTCGAGAGGGAGGGGTAGCAGAAGCGGGCGAGACGGCCCATGGCTCCGCCGGCCGACTTGGGCTTGTCGGGCCCGGACGGCAGAGAGGATGACTCCATTGCGCGCGTCGCGGCGAGTGGTGATTGTCAGTCAGGCTGAGAAGGCTGGTGCATTGAGCTTGAGTGGGACATATGGATTTTTGTGTGTGTGTTTGGACGCTGACGGCAGGAGAAAAAAGCCTCAGTTGCTCGATCAGAGGAAAAAAGGACAAAAGGTGGAGGGAATCAGGCAGGTGAAATATGAGGAAGCGGATGGAAGGCGAGCGAGGCTTGGAGAAGCAGTGGCGCCGGCTCAGCCTCGCTAGGCGCAGCACAAAAACCTCCCGGCCGAGGGAGACCACTGTCCCAAATCATGATAATCCCTGCGGATCAACAGTGCTGCATCTCTCGTCAGACTTGAACAGGATTAGTGCCATGCCGTCTTGCTGTGGCATTGACTGCCAGGCCCATGCCTGCTGAAATGAATGCCGTGATGGATGAGAGAAAAAGAAAGGCAACCGACTCAGCGACTGGCTGGCACGTACTCACGCGGAGTAGAGATCCGAACTCCCAGAATCTGGGGGTGATGGTTTCGGAGTCTGTCTCCTAGGCATGAGCAGGAGCAGCGGGAGCAGCAGGAGCAGCAGGAGCAGCAGCAGCGTCGCTATGACTCAGATTCCTTGGAACCAGAAGATCTCTGTGGCCACATTCTTTCCAACAGAGCAGTACATATTGGCAGATTTTGGTTAAACATCAGCAAGCTTCGGATTCTGCATCGATTATGCAGTCAAAACACCCTCCTGAGCTATTTGGTAGCTGATACCTACTCAATTAGATGATTAGAGCCTCGTGCGATGGGCGTTTGACGCTTGGGCTTTGCCTCTTTCCTCTGTAGAGTATCGACAGACCGATTAATCCATTAAAATTTGTGGCCTTGTATGATGATGACAATCTTGAGACGCTTGCTGAGCAGATCGTGTCTGCGATTGCATCTTCCATCGCATCTTCGATCGTGTCCTCAACGCTGCCAACGTCAAGACCGCCTTTTCGCAGTTATCGCGTGGCTGCCCACCAAATTAAGGCCCCCAACCTCCTCTTATCGTAGTGTGATCCTGCCAGCGACGTCATGGCGTGCTCAGTCTTCCCAATCTCGTCAAGCCATCACGACTCGGAACCTCTCTCGAGGACCAGGTTCGCAGCCAGAGCGTCAGTCACAAAAAGAACAAAGTCGTAGCATCAGCCTAGATCAGTTCAGCGCACGAGTTCGAGAATGAATGGAAAAAATAGTAAAATGCCATGCTCTGGACGCGAGATGCATGCAGGTGCCTGCCAAGCAAACCGTGTTGTTCTGGGCCTCGTGCTGCTTGCTGCAGCAACTTCAAGACAGCCGTCAGGGCCTCGCTCGCCTTGGTGTACCCCACAATCTGAGCACTATGCCATTCAGAACACTTC
Organism: Erythroxylum anguifugum; assembly: GCA_027478595.1. Classification (NCBI taxonomy): domain Eukaryota; kingdom Viridiplantae; phylum Streptophyta; class Magnoliopsida; order Malpighiales; family Erythroxylaceae; genus Erythroxylum; species Erythroxylum anguifugum. The sequence goes on from JANIPN010058453.1 coordinate 33,128, forward strand.
CAGAGCTTGAATTGACCAGGTAGTGTTGGATCGAGCTACTCGTAGCTCTTTTGTCTTATCGCAAAATCGTTGATGCTTAGCAAAGAAGAGTTTGAGGTCGATTGAAAGATCGAGTGATCGCGCGCAGCTGGCGACTTGTGGCCCCGGCTGCTGGCCGAACTCACAGCTGGCCGGAACAACGGCAGCCTGACGGGCGGGTTTAGGCGGCACAGTAGTGCGCGGCAGCTGCTGTGCAGGCAAAGTGGGAGGCCCCGGCTGCCAGCCTGAGTCTTCTCTCCCCCGAGAGACACGTTGGGTCAACAGCGGGGAACAGCGAAGCTTCCTGCCTTTCTCAGGCACACAAGCCACAGCCTGGTCGCTTCTGGCACCTTCGGCATCCGGATTCCGCCGCCAAGCCACACTGACAGAGCTCTCTGATTGGCTGTCACCCTTTCTCTATTCGCCCTCAGGCCCGCCACCCACCGGCTCCGGCTGCAGGCTCCATTATTGCATCACGTTGGCCGGCCGCCCGCCGCTTGCTCAGCAAGCGCCTGCATGACTGTAAGTCCGCGCCTCCCTCCCTTCCCCCCACCGCCCATACATAAGCAACTCGCCCTCTTCCTTGTCACCTTTCTTCCACATCACCTCCTTCTCACCTTTGCCACCAACATCTCCACCACTTGACAACATCAACACACACACATCCCTCCATCGTGTTGACACTTCATCAAACCATCAACTCACATACCTTCGTTGACATCCCAAAGCTACTATCACCATGCAGATCTTCGTCAAGACTCTCACGGGCAAGACCATCACCCTCGAGGTGGAGTCTTCGGACACTATCGACAATGTCAAGTCCAAGATCCAGGACAAGGAGGGAATCCCGCCCGACCAGCAGCGCCTGATCTTCGCTGGAAAGCAGCTGGAGGATGGCCGCACCCTTTCTGACTACAACATTCAGAAGGAGTCCACCCTCCACCTCGTCCTCCGCCTGCGTGGTGGTATGCAGATCTTCGTCAAGACCCTCACGGGCAAGACCATCACCCTTGAGGTGGAATCTTCCGACACCATTGACAACGTCAAGTCGAAGATTCAAGACAAGGAGGGCATTCCCCCGGACCAGCAGCGACTCATTTTCGCTGGAAAGCAGCTCGAGGACGGCCGCACGCTGTCCGACTACAACATCCAGAAAGAGTCCACCCTTCACCTCGTCCTTCGTCTCCGCGGTGGTATGCAGATCTTCGTCAAGACGCTCACTGGCAAGACGATCACGCTGGAGGTCGAATCGTCCGACACAATCGATAACGTAAAGTCCAAAATTCAGGACAAGGAGGGCATTCCACCGGATCAGCAGCGTCTCATTTTCGCCGGCAAGCAGCTCGAGGACGGCCGGACACTGTCGGACTACAACATCCAGAAGGAATCGACGCTCCACCTGGTGCTCCGTCTCCGTGGTGGTATGCAAATTTTCGTCAAGACGCTCACCGGAAAGACTATCACATTGGAGGTCGAGTCGTCAGACACGATCGATAATGTGAAGTCGAAGATCCAGGACAAGGAGGGCATCCCGCCTGACCAGCAGCGCCTGATCTTTGCAGGCAAGCAGCTCGAGGACGGTCGAACACTCTCCGACTACAACATTCAGAAGGAGAGCACGCTGCACCTGGTGCTGCGGCTGCGTGGCGGACAGTGATTGAATGGCTGAGCGAGCAGAATAGAGGCGAGGACGTTTTACGATTCTTCATGATACCATGGCCACAGGCCAGTTTCAGACTTTTTGAATGAGAGACAGTTCACATTCCATATCATCGCTCAGTAGTGATCGTTTGTTCGTGACTGTGCACCATGTTCACATAGTTTGGATTACGTAGAGATTCCAGGTTCAGACTTCTAAGTTTATGTGAGTGAAGATGAAGGAAGACCTGATCGCGAGGTGACTGATTGATTGGCAAAGGCAAATAACTGATTGAGCATTTCCTACGTGCTAGCTGTTCATCGTACTGGATGGCAAGGTGCGACATGGAAAAGACGACCTCATGATGTCAGCACCAGACAGTCCTCGATGACTGTTCCGTGGCGTAAATTCCCGTCTAATGTATGATCAAGATGACCCTGTCCAGGTCCAACTTCTCACAGCAGTGCCTCACGACAGTCGATGCATTCAGAACAAGATTTTGCTGCGTTGTTGCGGCTGGTGTAAAAGGCCGCGAATCCAGGCCGCGAATCCGAGCCGCCCGTAGAACGCCAAGATCTGAGCCTCACACTTCAATCAGGCCATGGATCATGTCGACGATTTCTCCCGAAAATCAAGTCTTCAGATCTTTTGTAAAGCCTCGACCGCAGAACTCGCAAGTCTTGAGCCGTTGGCAAGTGATTATTGAATCCACTGGTAGCAAAGACTCAGGCTGTTTCACTCAGAAGGCGAACCTGGCAGGCGAGACCGGAACATTCCACATGGCTTTTCCACATGAGTCTCTTCAACCACAAGCTACATTTCAACGTTGTCCAACAACATCGAAAGTCGACACCAGATCCTTATGTTACGTATGCAGCAGCAGCTCATGTCATCTCGACGTACCTGATATAGACAATATTACCTGAGACTTGGCAACCTAGCGAAAAGTCCTTTCTACTTTGTCACTCTCAACCTAGCCAGGTTCCGCGGCAAAGCAGACAACAGTCGCCATACCGCCGGCCTGCTGAAAGACATTCACATCTATCCCCAGGTCGATGCCTGAATTCTTCTTTCACATTCGTTTGGACATTGCCGGAGGGGACAGGATTCCAAACAAGAGGGTCAAGCTATTCTCCACGCCTCCACAGCTTCCGCTCGTGCTCTCACGCCACGCCTCAGCCTCACAATCTCAGCCCGGTCATCATCTGGCAACTGGACAAGACCAGAGAACTTCCAACGACTGGCGAGCAGGCCTGATCAAAGTACAGAGCGTGAACATCATGCCGTCCTCTTCCGCGTCCGATCATCATCATCATCAGCAGCAGCAGCAGCAGCAACAGCCAGCCGCGTCGGCGTCGAGCTCGCAAGCAGCGGCTGCTTCGGCTGCCGACGCCTCAGTGGACAAGAGGCTATCGCTGACTGCCGACCATGCTTCGACGAGAGCCCGCTTCGAGCCGTCAGACATTCACGAGACTGAGATTGGCTGGGGCGTTGTCAGGCTGTATCGTGAGACCCGCGAGACGCCGGGACTGGACGAGACATTCTACAACACTCGACCCAGTCGAAGTCATGTACCCTTTGTCGACGGCCACTCAGAGGAGCAGCCAGGCATCAGAGAGGAGGACTGCACGACACTGGCCATCCTCGCGGTTCCCTCGTACTTTAGCCCCACCAGGTTCCTGGCCTGGGTTGGCGACAAGACCTGCGCCGACGTCACCCACTTTCGGATGCTGATGACGGAAGACCAGAGCCGGTACATGGTCCTCATGCGTTTTCGGAACAGCAAGAAAGCTCACATATGGAAGAAAGAGTGGAACGGGGCCTACTTTGACAACAGCAGCCCCGAGACTGCACAGGTGGTGTTTATCAGATCGATCGAGGTCATGCAGAACGAAGACCCACAGGCCGGCGCATCATACCCCAGCATGGCCGGCGACCCGCTGGCAGGCTCCTACAGCAGCCAGCTTCCTCTCGGCGCCGCCAAGCTCGGAGAGAAGCCACCAGCACCGCCAACGCCCTCGCTGACAGAGATGCCCACATGCCCGGTCTGTCTGGAGAGAATGGACGAGTCATCCGGCCTTCTCACCATCCTGTGCCAGCACGTGTTCCACTGCAAATGTCTCTACAAGTGGCGAGGGACCGGCTGTCCGGTGTGTCGCTTCACGCACTCGGGAGCGAGCGGCAAGCGTCTCAAGGCGGGAGTCGAAGACGACGGCAGCAGCTCGGACCCGAACGAGTGCAACGTGTGCCACCGCAGCGAGAACCTGTGGACGTGCCTGATCTGCGGCAACATGGCGTGCGGGCGCTACGACGACGCGCACGCCTTCCAGCACTGGCAGGAGAGCGGGCACGCCTTCAGCCTGGACATGGTCAACCAGCGCATCTGGGACTACGAGCGGGACGCGTACGTGCACCGGATCGTGCAGAACAAGCTGGACGGCAAGATCAGCGAGAGGGACGACCGAGGCGGCCCAGGTTACGAGGGCGGCGGTATAAATGGCGATGGCGGTGCCGGCGACAACAATAACAACAACCACGACCTCGACTACGTGCCGCGCCAAAAGACCGACGCCATGAACCGGGAATACACCGCGCTCCTAAACAGCCAGCTCGAGAGCCAGCGCGCCTACTTCGAAGACAAAGCCAGCCTAGCAGCCGACAAGGCACGGGACGCCGCCAACTCCGCCATGGAAGCCACACAGACAGCGTCGCGCGTCCTGGCCGAGCTGCACACCCTGCGCGAGTCCCACAACTTCATGCTGCAAGACACGCTGCCCTCGCTGGAGCGAGACCGGGACCGGGCCAACAAGCGCGCCGACAAGGCACAGGACATGGCGCGCAAGTTCGAGCGCGAGTGGCGCGAGGAGAAGACGCTGGCCGAGGGCCTGCACGCGCGCATACAGAAGCTCGACGACGAGCTGGCCGGGCTCAGGCTGGAGAATGGAAATTTAAGGGTGGAGGGAGCGGAGCAGAAGGACATGCTCAGGGATCTGCAGTTCTTTATTAGTGGGCAGGAGAAGGTGAGGGAGTTGGGCGACGAGGTGGGCGGTGGGGATGTCAGTTTGCCGGAACAGCCTGCTCCGCCTCCTGCGAGTACAAGTGGCTCGGGGAGGAAGGGACGGAAGGGAAAGGGGAAGAAGAAGGACTGATTGGCTGGTTGATTGATTGATTGATTGATTGATTAATCGACTGGTCCAGAACGTGAGCAGATACGTACCAAATGCAGGAGTTTTTGGAGCTTTCAGATATTCAGAGCAAGGAATTCCCATCTGTTTCTGTCGGGCCTGGGAGCTTGGAAAGTGTGAACGACGAGCGTGGCGTTGTGGATGTTGTACAATAGATAGATTGAAGACACACCTTACGATTTTTTTTTCCTCCGAGAACTAGTAGGAAATGTGAACGCGTGAACCTGCAAAAAATCACCTAGAGACATTTCCTTGCCGGAGTAAGTCATCTGTTGCTACTACGACTAATGCTTGTAAGTTGCAAAAGAGGCTTATCCTGCAGGGTACTGATAACGAGGCATGTAATTTTCCCAATAGTGCACGAACATCAGAAATTGTTTGTTCGCTAAAAAGGCATGGATGGGGGGAGGGAACGCCCTCTCTCTCTGCCAGAACGCGTTGCAACATTTGAGGAACATGAGATCACTACTGAACTACTACCTAACTTCTGTGCTTGCTCTTGGTAAACTGTCAGTGCATCGGTACTCACTCACTCACTCGCTCATTCCATTACACCCCTATTCCACTAAACACTTCCGACAATTGAATATCACCATCTATGGAAATCCTGTTTTCACAACAACAATCGAATCATGACGATGCACACCGGCGTAGAATTTTTATTTTATTTCATTTATTTGGGACAAATGGCCCCCCCAAATGTAGATTCACACGGGCATCGAAAAAAATGGGGGGGAGGTAGGGCAAAAGTCACAGCTACCTCAATTGAAAAATGAGAAATTATATTCGCCCTGCTCGCTCGCACGCAGTTCCGTATCAAGTGGCATTCATTGTCTTCTCTTCTTCCTCTCCCTTTCTTTTCCTGCCCTGCCATACCCTTCCCTACCCCTATCATGTCCTGTCCTTATCTGGTCCCCCATCTCATCCTATCGTTTCCTATCCCCATCGTTCACCATGCCACTCGAGCCAACACGTCAATATTCCAGCAGTCCAGCAGTCCAGCAGTCCAGCAGTACAGCAGCCAGTAAACCGACCATCCACAACCACCTTCGATTCATCATTTAATCTCTTCCTCTCTTAGAAACCCCTCTGCCTCCATTTCCATCTATGGTCACGACCAACACGCAACATCGATATCACCTCACCTGACCTCCCCCCTCTCCCTCTCCCGCTCATCCCGTCCCCTCAACCACTCGCCGACCTCAAACGCGACCCGCCTCAACACCTGCTCACTAACATCGCCCTTCCTCTCGCACCTAACAATCACAGTCCGGGCCTCCTCGAGCTTAACCTCGACCGCGCACTTGTTCGACTTGCCTCCCCCTCCCCCTGCTGCACCACCACCACCACCACCACCGTCCTTCGCACCACCAGAGCTTCCTCCTCCCACACCAGCACCACCATTGCCGCCATTACCACCACCACCACCAACACCATCAGCAACATCATTCATGCCCCTCACACAAATCAGCACATCAGGGCCGACGGTGCCGCGCCACAGCGCCGCCACCCACTGCCAGTGGTCGATGGGCGAGTAGTAATCCGCGATGGGGATGCGGCTGGCCGCGTCGTCCGTCGTCGTGAGCTGGTAGTTCGGAATCAAGGCGACGGGGACGGGGTCCTGGCTTTTTTTGATGCTGGTGTTTGCGGTGTTTGTGGTGCCGATGCTGGTATTGGGGCCGGCGCCGTAGGGGGCGGGGCTTTCGGGTGTGTTGCGTCCGCTTCGTCGCGTTTCCCAGTGCTGGTTCTGCTGGTGGTGCTGGTGATGGTGATGATGATGATGATAGTCCATGTTCGAGCTTCGGTCAGCAGCGCCATTGCTGTAGCCATACCCGTTGCCATGCTCTGGGCCCGATCCTCCGCCGCCACGACTGGACCACTCACTGCCGCCATTGGTGCCAGGACTCATGGGGCTAACAGACCGGCTCTTGGGCGCATCAGGCGGCCGGGTGATGTATTTGACAATCTCCGACGAGATGCCGTGCCAGTGCGTCATGAGCTGGAGCACGTCGAGCAGCGTGGGCTGGGAGAGTTCGTGGAAGCACTCCAGCTGGGGCGACTCCCACGCGCGGACGGCGTGTTCACCGTTGCGTTCCAGGTTTGCTCGCACGTGGTGGCCGATGGCTTCCATGGCGCCAAAGTCCGTGCCCTCGACGGCGATGACGGCGCCACGCACGGGAAACGCCGGCGAGCCCGGTCCGGGTCTTTGTAAAGGGGACGAGATCTTGGCGAGCGTTTTGATCTTGGCGAGCGGCTTGATGGATTTGATCATGGCTTCTACCGATTTCGCCTGGCTCTGCGAGCTGCTGCTCTCGCTGTTGGTTCGGTGGTTCTGCAGGGGCGCGAGTTTCAGCGTCTCGCTGCTGCGGGATGCGTCTTGGCTTTGGCTCTGGCTCTGGCTCTGGCTCTGGCTCTGGCCGTGGCTGCCACTGCCGCCGCTGCTGCTGCCGCTGCCATTGCCGCTGCTGCGTCCGACTCCTATTCCACCTCCGCCGCTGCTCAGCTGGCCGTGGCTCATGCTGTGTTGGTGGTAGTGTCCACGGGCGGGTGGTGCTGGCGCCATGACGAACGCTGTTCCGGGTTTCATGAATTCCGGTCTCGGTAGGCGTTGGTCGACCGGTGTCAGAGGCGTGCTTGGCATCATGCCGTTGCTTCTTGGAGGATACCTCCCATTGGCCGCCTCAAATCTCCGTCGTTTGGTGTCGGGGCTTTCAAGGCCGGGCGAGCGATCTGGGGGCCTGACGTTGGGCACTCGCTGAAGATACGCGGCCGGAGGCAGTCCTGGGCTGATGACGTATCCCTGAGGTATTCCGTACGGGGTGCGAGGCACCATCGACGCGTTGCCATGCGGCGACATTGGGCCCTCTGTCGGCGTGGGTCCCGGCTGCTTCGTCGTGGCGGATCGTGAGCTGAGGGCGGCCAGGCTTGGAGTGGCCATGGTCTTGCCTCCACACTTCAGACAGCGAGGGCTGGCCTGGCCTGGTGGTATGGCGGACGGCACCGAGTTTCTTCCACGCTTGGGTTGGTAACGGTAGTCGGGATATTGTCGCTGATGTCTCAGCTTCTCTTCCTAACCCACCCACACTGATCAGCATCTGTGGTCATATTCATTTTCATTTTCTTCTTCTTCTTCTTGACTTTGTGAGTAAGAGAAAAAAAAAAAATCGTCTCATACCTCGGCAAGTTGCTTCCAGTGCTGCTTCACCTCTGCCGGAGACTGCCGCCACAGGTCGCCAATGATCTTGGAGATTTCAGGATTTGCCAGCCCAGGATTTTCCGCGACGACCTTTGCCTGGTGATGTTGTCGATAGAGAATGAATGCTGATGATATATCGCGAATTAGCAAACGCCATCAATGGATGCGGCTCGGCTGGCACCTGCACGCAAAACAGGTTCTCCAGCCGAGACCTGCGGCTTAGAGGGGCGCGCGGACGCTGACACATACCGTTCCGCGGTCGCGGCACTTTCGGGTCGGGCTGGCACAGACAGATCTGGCTGGGAGACTCAACCTGCTTGGCAGCCAAAGCGCCTTCTGAGAGGGAGGAAGAAGAGGTGGCAAAGCGGTCGGTTGAGGCTGAGCTGGCCCCGGCGTTGCCAGCGATGCTCTGCAGGTTCTGGTCGTGTGAGCTGGTCGGCGCGTGTGCCCGCTTCCTCTTAGTGCCTATGGTGCCGGAAGCGACCGACCGGTCATCGTCGCTGCTGCGTGGTGATGGCCTCTCTCCCTCGTTCGACCGGCTCGCCGTCCGGAGTGGCGAGAGCGGCTGGGTTCGTACGTGCGGGTTGACTGGGCTCTCGTTCTGTGCCCGACTCGTCATGATCCTGTGCTCGAGGAGAGCATCTGGCTTGGGCTGAGCTGACGCGCTGTATACCGTGCCTGGTCCGGGTGCTGGCGAATGCTTGTCCGATGCGAATGGCAGAGGGGGAGGCAGAACTCGAGAGGCATACATGGATAAAGCAGGGAAGGTGAAAGGGACATTCGCCAGCAGGTCTCAGTAACGGCCAAGAAGTTTCTTTGTTAATCTCATGAAAGAGAAGGGAAAAAGAAAGAAAAAAAAAAAGAGGAAAGACGGTTGGGCTTGAAAGGATGCTCTTCTAAGCAGATATCGTCAATGCAAATTATGTCGCCGCCTGAAAGATCAGAAAAACAAAAAAGCAAGTCCAAAAAAGAAAAGTGAAACGATGAGCAAGAGAGCAGTGAACGCCAGTCAGCATCACAATGATCGTGAGAGGTGAGGGTGTAGGAGGGAGATGGAGGTACAATGGCAGCTACTTCCGGAGCACTTAGCGCCGCTATCGTCGACAAGGCGGACAGAGGACAGAGGACAGAGCGCGGCCTTGTTTTTCCTTCAAGGAAGGCTGCAGCAAAGGGTCGCAGAGAAAGACTCAAGTGGACACAGACAGATAGACAGAGAGCTGACGGGACGAGTGGGGGTGGGAGAAGAATGGACTGCGCATAAACTTTTTTTTTGGCCCTTCCTTTCTCTCTTTTTGCAGGACATGATGTACCCGTCTTTCTCCCTTTGTCTTTGCCTTCCACCCCTCCTCCCCTGCGCCTCCGGAAGGGGCCCCTGGTCCTTTTTCCAAAGGTGGCTCCTCCTGCTCTGATCTCATCTTCAGCCTCCCGCGTGCACGTCCAGAGGACGGACCTGGGAATGAAACTCATCAAGTTGCAAAAGCAGCATGGTATTCGACGGGCACGAGAGCCAAGGGCTAGGCAAGAGAGAGAGAGAGCGCATAAGGCCAGCAGGCTCAAAAGGCTTCTTTGTGCGTGAAATTGTGCGGTATTGTTTTAAGCTTGGGAGGCTGAAAACGGAATGGCGGCCTGGAGGTGAGACAAGGTCTTCAATCACGAATCCAAGAATGTCAAGTCAGCCAAATGCGGCCATTGCGGGCACGCCGTGGCCACACGACTGCGACAGATCCGAACAAGCTCGCCAGATGATGCACGACCCGCAAGATGAGATGAAGGGATCACAGACCCAAGGGCCCAGACTCTCCTTCTCGCACATACTCTCTGTCTCTCCCTCTCACGCACACACACACAAACACACACATTCTCCCTCTCCTACCTCTCTCTTTTCTTGTGTGTGTGTGTGTGTGTGTGTGACACGGTGGGCAAGGTGAGCCTCTGGCATGCACGCCTGATATTCGGAAGAACACCCATGACCCCACAGGAGGGGCGAAGGGGGGGGTGGAGGGGAGGAATGATTTTCAGACGTCAGGATGGATCCGATAGGGAGGGTCGTAGACATGGTTCGAAGATGGGGCATTGAGGCCATCCGACGACCAGAGAAATAGTTTGGTTGAGCTGCTGACCGACCACGACGGTACAGATCACTCACTGAACGAGAGAGAGAAAAAGAGAAGAGTTGCTCGTGCTCAAGGCTGATCAGATCATCAGATCTTCTGCCACCTTCCACTCCGTCTATCTGTTTTTTGGTCTGTCAATCACTCACCTGCTCATCTTCCTGTCCCCAACCTCTTTCCCTCGCTCAATCTCCTCATTCTGGCAGTGTTACAACGATGCGGGCGGCTCGAACCCTTGACCCTTGACCGGAGAAAAAGCACGCGACCGAACCGAGACAAACAAGAAATGGGCGGGTAGAAAGACAGAGAGAGTAGAGAGCAGACGAGGCGCCAGGGCTGTGCAGTAATTCGCGTTTGTTCCCTTTCTTTGTTGCCGACTGTTCAAAGCAAGGATCAGATCATCTGGCGTGGGCAGTGGCTGGAGAGGGCGAACGCGTCGCAGACACGGAAAGAAAAGAACTTCACTTTCATCTCAAATCTGAGTCAAACCGATCGCATCAGGCCGTAAAACTGACAATCATAGGCCAGCACCCTTGATCTGAACTTTTTGATCTTCTTTTCTCTAATTCAGCCTGCCAAACAGGACGAAATATATGCGACAGAGGAGGGGAGAGAGAGAGAAAATCAAATTAAAAAAATTAAAAAAAAAAAAAAGAATAACTGTGCATTGTTGGGGCATTGGAAATCTCTTGGCTGTTTGTCTCTTTGTGTAAAGCAGGCAGCCACGACATTTCTCCCACAAATTTCCGCTGGCCTCTTTTTCCCGCCGTCGTTTGCCGTCGTTTGCCGAGAACCTGCGGACATCACTCCGAACAGCCTCCAAGTCCGGCTGCCAAGAGATACGGGCACTTAGGTAATACTGTAGGAGAGAAGGCGAGACCAGAGAGTTGCACAAGATGGAACATCATCTCACAGCAGCTGGGCAAATCTCTTCACCATTGATCTGATACACGGCCATCGTCACTAGTGAGTACAGAAACGCAGAATATTCTGTGTCACAAGCTCCACAAGCCTGAAGTGAAAAACAAAAAAGGCAAACAACCTGCCATGCACCCTGAGTTTTCTAAATCTGGTCCTTTGCCACGAGTTGACAGCACAAGCCTGCATACAAGCGCGGCAAACGAATGTCCTGCAGCTGCAGCTGCAATGGAAAAAGAAGCTCTGACGGCGCCCACATCTCTCCCCTCCACTACCTTTCCCAGCGTGCAGGGATTAACAACGGCTGAACAGGGATGTGCCACGACAGGCAAATAGTCCCCCTAGCAAAAAAGCAAGAACGAGCGTCATGGTTCGGCATCTTCGGGGAACCGCATCGCGTCGAAACAGCATGGGTTTATGGTGCCCTCTTCCATGTCCAACACCCCTGCCTGTCCGGGTCTCTATCAGACAGTCATGTCCAGCCATTTTCCACAATTGACAAGCAGGATGGAGCAGCAGCAGCATCAGCAGCAGCAGCAGCAGCAGCAGCCGTGGCGAGCAGGCCCACCGATCGAACCTGTCTCATCCCGGCCCTTGCCAGTCTGCACCCAGTCTTGGTCCTCACTTCTGACTGAGACATGCATATGCACTGGCACTCCGTCAAAGAGATCCGGAGGGCTGCTGTCAGGCTGCTGACGTTTCGCTGCTGCTCACTGTCCGAAGCAAAAAAAAAAAGTCCTGTGATGTGCTGGTACCTACAGCAGCTGCTGTTATTGCTGCTGCCAGGCCATGCCATGCCATGCCATCGAAAAAAGCCATGTCCCGCTGCCACCGTCCTCTGCCCGGCTGCCTCCGCGAGATACCTGTGCCGACGTACACGCTAGCCAGCACAATGGTGGGGAGAGACATGAGTCAATGTCACCACCGCAAGTCATCAGACCGATCTTGTCACCATGGCGGTATCGGGCCCCCCAATAAGAGCCAGGTAGGAGAAACTGGTCAGGAGCTGGCTGCTTTTTTTTTTTTTCCTTCCTCCTCCTCCTCCTCTGAATACTTCCATCCAGCTTCATCTCCGTTCTTCTCTACATCCTCACATCCACCGTGTCGATATGCCGCCGGCCAGCTTTTGGGGGAGGGTTCAGAGCTCTCCTGTAGTGTGCAGCTGGATCCGCTCGTCTAGTTTTTTTTTTCGGACTGTTCGGTTCGGCCGCCTGATCCCGGCTCTGCATCATGTGGACGCTGACTCTCCCTGTTTGCAGCTGTGATCGCCGTATACGTAGCCACCAACACCCCCCCAAAGGTCGGGCGGGCGAGCGAGCGAGCGGGCCTTTTTGGGCTTGGGGGAAAAGGGCACCACTGGACCACGCTAGGTCCAACAACTCTTTTCCCTTAGAAGCTGAGATCTCTCTCTCTCTCTCTCTGTCTCTGTGTGTGTGTGTCTCTGTGTGTGTGTCTGTGTGGCCGGAGATCTTGCCGAACGATGCAGAGAAGAATCCTTCCGATGAAGTTTTTGCCTCGTCCCGGTGTCTGTGCTGGATCGTGTGACGTGCCCGCTCGCTCGCTTGCTTGCTAGGAAATGCTTCAGTAGATCACACCAGACTTTCTCTGCATATGTTCGCCTCTGGAAAATGTATTGCCAAATGGATTCAGTGAGGTGCAAGGGCTAACTGGCCCAAGTGCAATGCATTTCTCCCTTTTCAGGATACCGAAGAACCTATATGATATATCCGTGGTCGACATCATGGCGCCACTAGAACGTCGCCGTCTTATTTATCATCTCGTCTTCTCTTCATCGCTGTCAGTGCCCCTGCCATACCCAACCAGCTCCAGCAGATCGTTCATGTCTCGTCATCCAGGGATATGCTCTCTTCAAGGCAAAATAAATCTCACATCCACCGCCCTAGACTCCCAATCATCTTCGCTTGACGATACCGTTGACCTTGCTCTTAGCTTTTGGAGCAGTCTGGCCGACATCACTGTCATTCCCGCTCTCGCCGTCATCCACCGAGTCGACGTCGTCGTAGTCCACTTCCTCGTCGTCAATCTCGCTGCCCTCGTCGTCCTCTTCTGCCTCATCGTCGATAAACTCGTTGCCTTCCTGGCTGCCGTCTTCGTCTTCGTCATCCTCCTCTTCACCCGGAGCCTCTCCGCCTTCATCTTCCGAGTCGAACTCGATGTCCTCTGCACCCGGTGCCAGTAGAGCCGGTGCCAGGGACACGTCCTGCTCCTCGTCCGAATCTACCTCCTCCTGTCCCTCGACGTAGATGGCTTCCTCTTCTTCGTCCTCCTGCGCCGCCTGTAAGAGTCGTGATCGTTCCAGCATGCCCTTTCGCAGCTGCATCTGAGCCTCGAGCATGTCAAGCTTTCCCTTGAGCAGCAGCAGCGGCTGCAGCGCTTGCGCCCGCTCCTTGACGATGCCGTGCAGCTGTTTCAGCTGCCTGACCACGCTCGGCCGTCCGGCGAGGTGGCCGCCGTGCGCCACCAGAGTCCACTGTATCCATACCATCAGACTGCCTGCCCGTCCTGGCCTATGATGCAGTCTTTCTGCTAGCTTCTCCAGCAAGGAGCCGGCGAGGGCCGAGTCCAGACGTTGTATAGTCGCCCGTACCACCTGTAGATCCTGCTCGTGGAAGCACGTCTCGAGCAGCTCGCGATCGTTCGTCCGCAACGACTGGGCCAGCACTGCGCCTAACGACATGCCCGATGGAAGACTGATAGATTTCCCGCCCTGTGGAACCAGTGCTGTCTGTGCCTTGGCCGGAAACGCAGCCGCGACGTCGACTGGCTCTGCACCCTTTTGCCGCAGGAGATCTCCAAACGACGGTGCTTCTGCCTCGTTGTTGTCTTCCACGTCCGACCCCAAACGCATCTCAGCGTCGCCTCCATCCCGCCCATCTCTGTGGGCGCCGTTGACCAGACTCTGTTGCTCAACGCCAAGGCCCGAAGGCTCCTCCTCCATCCGATCACCTTCCTCCTCGTCAGACGATGAAGCCTCCTCTGCGCTAGAGATCTCGATAACATCCTGCGCATCGACGTCCATGCCGTCGTCCACGGCGTCAGCTTTGACCACCAGCGTCTGAGAGTCGTCCACGTGCGTTCTCCCCACATCGATGCCATTCATCCTCGCGTTTATCATGTGATCCTGGTTTTTAGACTTCTCAATGACGAACTCCCCTTCTAGTTTGATGCTGCCATCGCTGTCACGCCACCACTGACGCTCGAAGCAGGGGTGAACACCACCTTCTACCCAGGCGATTATCAAACTGTCATCATCAAACTCTGCACTGAGGATCGGTACGTGTTCAGAAGGCTTTGAGGGCCGTGTGATCCTCACCACGGCCTTGGCCATCTTGGTCAGCCCCTTCTTTGCAGCCTTGGTTGACTTGGACAGCTTGGGATCGACAATGTCGAACTCAAACGGCTTTTCGAACAGCTCGAGGTCACCTCGTGAGGTCACGGCAGCGAGCGCTGGGCTCGCTTTCTGACTCTGCGCAGCGGCCGCGAGCGAGATGCGCTCCACCGTGTCTCTGGCCACCATCTGTCCCTCCAGCTTTGATGCGGCATAGTTGAACCGAATGACAGTACGTTCTGACGCAGCAGCTCCGATGACTGCTTCTATGACATCACCGCCGCTCGGGTGCGTGTGAGCTGCGAGCGTGTGGACGTGCGTCGAAAAGCCTGGCAAGACCTTGATATCGTTAGGCTGATCAGTATCGACAGAGTAGATGCTTGCTTGGGCGCACAAGACAGCAGACTGAAGTGGCAGTATGACGTTGGAGGAAGCAACTTGCGGAGAAGGTTGTATTGACCTGTCTTGATGAGCATTCGAAGCAAGGTTAGAGGCCCGACGATTCCTGCTCACCTCAGAACGCTGCCGTCCTTGGTACTCCACTCAACAAGCTTGCCGTCACCTCCCAGACTCCACGCTTTATGTGATCGACCATAGTCGAGAAACTTGAAGTCTTTCACACCGTGCGAGTGGCCTTCGCTGAGCGTAGCAACAACCTTTGCTTTTGCTGGAGAAAAAAGTTCGATATCTGATGATGTGCGTGTTCCGACGGCAATCACCGCATCACCCTGCTCTTGATTGCTGAGCGAAGAGCCTTCCTTGGTCTTCCTCTTCTTGGATGGCCGATCTTCTCCCGTCTCCGAGCCGTAGAGGCCCCAATCAAGACACGAGACTTCTCCGCCGTGGATGGTATACTGACATCGAAGCTGGCCACTGAGCGTGTCGTGCAATCGCAGCTCTTGTCCGGAGAGACCCTGAACAACCGATGCGAAGAGATTGAGGCCAAGCTGGGAGGGAGAAAAGGCGTGCTTCAGAATAGCCGATCGACCAAGCTGCTTCGTAGTTGCGCCAGAAGCCGTCAGTGCGGCCGAGCCGGATATCTTTGGTGTGGCGTGAGCGTGAGAAGATTTCTTGGAAGGCATGTTGACACGAATATGCTTCGAAAAGGAGTAACAGGGGTGTTCAGTCGCTAAGAGACGACCGCTACAGCACCTGCATCTTCCAACATGTGAATACAGATTACTTCTAATCGCGACGCACAAATACTCAGGAAAGCCATCGACTCCGCCGAGCTTTTTTTTTTTTTTTCTTCCCAGCTTCGATAGACAGAAAAGTTTGGCGGAGTTCGAGACCGACGCTACTACCGCCTACTGCCGACCTAAAGCCGGATGATACCAGCCTCATACTGTGGCGGTACAAGCTGTCGCCCCATACCCACACCAGAAAGTGTGGCTTTCTCAGGGTACTAGTGGCCTGAGCCTGAGCGAGCCAGTGCAGTCATGCTTACCAAAGCTACACAGGCCACAAGGTACCTAGATACTTTCCTGATTCGAGTTCGCATCAAGCTCAAACGTTCTTGGTCTTGCAAAACCTGTCCCTTCATGCCATCAAATTCCTCAATGATTAGCGGGAGTCGACAAAACCCAGATCACTCATCTGCAGAATCGTGGTATCAGACGCTTGAGCCAAAACATGTTGACAGTCACACATTTACATGCCTATTTGCTACATCAACATGTTGTTGTGTGACTTCTCTACTCGGTCATATTACAGATCCAAGTCATTGAAGAAGATGCTGATTGTTTCTACAGTGACTTGTCGAGCACCTCTTGTCCAGGCTGAAAGTGGAGATTTGGGCGTTTGAAGCCGAAATAAAATTTGTGAAAAGAGCAAAACAAAAAAAAACTAGGCACGCGGAATCTGGAAGAAACCATTCGCGCCATTATCTTAAATCATACCGACAGAACCACTTGCATCATGAAAGCAACAGATAAGTATTTTCTTCTTTTCATTTCCTCTTCATCTTATCGCATGTGGCAACTGCCCAAAGTCTCTTGGTCAAACCCACGGTTACGCACAGATGCAGCCTGCTTGCGTTGTTCAAATAGCATGATATTTGCCCTCGACTAATGTCTGATGTCTTGAACCGCGTCGCATAGCATGCACCGTCATTCACACGAGAATCGTCAAGCCGCTCTGCATGCTTTTGGAGATTGGCAGCGACATCTGGTTTATCACCCAGGTAGGTGCTCAGCGAGTCAAGAGGAATCTCACGCTAGGAGACTTCCTCCGCACTGAAGCTGAGCAAAGACGCTATCGGTCGCACGACGCCGATCAGCACGCACGCTGCAGGCCGGACACCCAATCAGGCTTAGGTTTCGCCGGAAACAATCTACAATCTCAGGTACCACGAGTCTTACAAAACTTCGCCTACGGAACACAGACGAACGACGAGTGGCCACCTGTCATCTTTAAACTCACCTCCAAGCTTCACTTTCCTGACCACGCGCCTTGTTCCGTGTGTTGACAGGCCACGGTGCTGCTGCTTCTCATAAGCTTGATGCTCCAAAGTCGAGTCGTACTCGTTCGTTCATTGCGAGAACAGAAGTCAGAAGTCAGAAGTCTATGGATGATGGTATCGAACATAGAGACTGAAACAAAGGACTCGTTGGCTGGAAACAGCACAACTGCTGAGTCAGAATGGATGAAACTGATCACGAGGAAGCTTCGCCGTTGGTAGAAGATTGGTGGTTCGCACAGCTGTCATGGCGATGATGGGGGAGATGCAGGAGGCAACGCTAGTGCTGTATATCCCAGTGGGTAGACGTGACCAGTTTTGGATGAGGGTCTGACGTGATATCTTGGAGTGACACCGAAAATGTAGTCTGCTGTAGCTACGGGCCAACGAAATTTTTTGCTAGTGTGCAGGCGGAGCAGGCAAGAGCCAAAAGCAGTGACCCTGGAAACGTCAAGTTGGCCGATTCGGAACGCGAAAAGTGCCCCAGGTGGACAGAAGGTTTCTGCCTCAAAAAAAAAAAGAAAAAAAAAAAAAAAATAATGGTGGGCCCAGTCAAGTCGCGCGGCCTGCGCCTCAAGCTGGTCGGTGGCAGCGGTGAGGTGGCCTATGATTGGGCAGAGCTGCGTGCCACGCATCAGTGCGATGCGCGACGGAAATTTGCTATATAGCGCCGCCCGCTACGCCGCTGCTTGTGAAAACCCTTTCTTACCTGGCTGGACCCCCCCCCTTTTCCTCTTCCCGCCCTAGATTTTTTTCTCTCGTCTCCCCGTCGACCTGGTACTCAGCTACCCCTCATTTTCACTGGTCCCTCCTAAATCCTGGTCCAACAGCACTGGCGAACTGGCAGAGCTTCGCAGCTTCACCCACCCCCGCTAATTCATTCCTTCCAATAGCGGCACCGCAACGGCGCGGCAACTTGCCAGCCGAAAAATCTTCCTGTACAAGCCTCACCCTGCTGAAGGGGGAGGCGTTGAGTGGGAGTTGGAGAAGTCACAAAACGGTAACGCATAACGAGCGTCGCCAACTTCTCGCACTGCATCTTATTTCGGTACGCATTTTCACACCAGTCAGTCAGCCCTCCCTCCCAGTTGAGCAGCGTTGCCGGCTCGAGGAGAGCTGTTGCATCTTCTTTCTCCCCCCAGCTCGGAGAGCTCTCTCTCTGTGTGTGTGTCTTTTTATCTCCCCCTCCCTGCTGCCGTCACCCACCGTCACCCACCGTCACCAACCGTCAACTAGCAGCAACCCCCCTCTCCTTCCGCTGGCCATCCCCCCCTAAGAGGCTCAGTTGCTTGCTTGCCTGCTTGCTTGCTTGCTTGCTTGATCCTTTAAGCAAAGCTTTCGCCGGACCTTGTGTGCACAGCTCTTACTTCCCTACCAGCCTGCCTCCCTACCATAAATTTTTTCTTCTCTCTGCCTCCCCTCGTCCCCTGCCACCTACCACCCACACACACACACCCTCTACTCTCTCTCTCCCTTGTCGCTGTCTGCTACAAAAGTGCGACCGGTCTCCTCGGCTCATCCTCCACGCGTCTGGTTCGTGTCATTTTATTTTCCTTCCCCCTTCAAGTGGTGCCTGCCCTTATTCGACCTAGCACCCGCAGTCATCAAGAGGCGCCATTGAACTGCCAACCCTTTGTGACTGGCCGTGTCTCATAAGTGCCAGCGTGCACCTCGTCACTCTTCTTGTTCTGTCTATATTCGAAGCCAGGCACAAAACCAGCCCCGTGAGCCAACCCATCCATCTGCAGCCGCCTCTGTCTTACTAATGCGCACACACACACACACACACACACACACACACACACCTATCACTTCTACCGCCATCAAAATCGCAAGGCACGCGCATTCACAATTGCCTTTAAATTGCTTATTTTGGAAGTCGCGATCTTGAAGCCTTCTCAAGTCTCGTGACCTTTGCATTTCTTCCTTCCCCTTGGTCACGTTCTATTTTTTTTCCTTCCCTTTCAAGTCTGCACGCAGTTCAGTTCTCTAATTTCTGGCTGCGGATTTCCACTAACTGTGGATCAGTAACTACAGCTTGCTCCACTGGTTTTTTAAATTTTTTTTGGAACCTGCAGCTGTCAGCCCTCCAGACACGACACCTTCTGATCGCAGCTTGTATCCGCTGTTTTCGGTCTTCCCCACCCAACTGTGTGACGTTTCCGGAAACGGTGGTCCGAACGACTTCGCTCACCCGTCAAGTCTTGGCAGCCGCACATCACTAGTGCCAACTGAGGCAAAAGTGAGGCTATTCACAAACCTCGACCAAGATCGTCCCCACGCGAACTGCGGGTGTGGCAGTTCGTCATCTCTCCCAACACTTCTGGAAGAGTCTGGAAGGAAGCTCCAAGGTACTGCAGCCTGTTCGCACAACCTTCTGTTTAGCTGCAGCGGAGATAGTGACGGTATTAATTCGGCGATAGCGCCACGTGTAAACTCACCTCCCGTCATTCTGATTTGCCACCCTCTCTTGTTTCACAAGTTGAATGCGAGTCATCTTTCTCACAAGAAGATTTGCATCAAGAGTTTTAAAAAGGTCCAGACGCTCAGCCTTTTCATTTGACCACTTGTCAAGCAGCGGAGTGAGTCACTGTGGACCAGTTGTTCGTTCAAAGAAAAAAATTCCCAGTCTGCGTTTCTCACTTGATCTATCGAGTCGCATGACTCGAGAAATATTTTGACAGCTTGTTGGTTGCTTCATTTTCAGTCACCATGGATACCCTCGAATCGCAAGGGTAAGTTTGGCAGATATGAGCTGTCATGCTCCTTTTTTTCCTTTTCCTTTCTTCCTTCTTCTTTCCTGGCTTCTTTTCTTCTTTCTGTTTTCTCCTGTTCCACTAAGTTGCGCTTTGGGTGTTCCAACTAACGAATGCTCCAGCTCTGCCAACAATGAGCCACTCAAGGATCTTCCCAGCAAGCCACCTGCATCTGGAGGTGACCAGCAGCTGCAGGACAATGAGGTTGCGCACCAAAAAAATGCCGCCGTCAACGGTGTGAACGGGTCCACCCCACAGATTGACACCAAGCCTCAGGTGGCAGATGCCAGTCTGCCGACGCCTACAGACTCGGCCGTTGACGCACCTGGCATCCCACTGAACGGAACGTCAACTGACCAGCAGCCCTCTGCTGCAGCCCCAGCAGCGGCTGAGGCAGAAGCGTCCGCGACGGACGCTTCAGCCACTTCGGCAGCACCGCCACCCGCATCGGAGCTCACCCCAATACCGGCAGAAGCGTCGGCACCAGCACAAACAGACCCAGTCACGGAGCTCACGCCGAAAGCTGGCACCGAAGAGGCTGAAAACGGTCTCACAGACCCTGCAGTGCAGCAGCCGCTGTCAGAGTCACGTGAGCCCCCTGAGCCCGCCACTCAGGAGCAGGCAGCCGAGATCAAGGCGCAGCGAGAGCAGGCCAACGAGGCCAAGGACAACGAGCTCGCACAGGCGGTGGGTGAAGGGTCCAACGTCCCTGCTGAGAGACAGCCCACCCCGCCGCCGGCTGTCCCGATTACAGAAGCATCAGGCAAAGCAGCGGACGATGCGATGGATACGTCCACAGAGGAAAGCAAAGCCCCTGCGGAGCCGGTTGACCTACCGCATCGCTCTCCCGCTCCTCAATCTGTCGTCGAGAAGCAGCCAGAGACTGGTGACGCCACTGCCGCCATCTCATCAACTGCAGTCGAGAAGCCTTCAGATACGGATGCGATGCAGACCGACCATGTCCCTGCCGCAAAGGCCGAGCCAGCCGAGCCAGCCGAGCAAGCCGAGCCAGCCGAACCCAGCACACCTGCAGCATTGACCTCACTCCCCAACCCGTCGTCGCAAGACGTTGATATGAAGGACGCGCCGCCTTCGCCTGGCAAGGTCTCGCGCTCCCGCGACGATGATGGCGGTGTCGAGGAGCCTGACGCAAAAAGGATGCGTCCTTCAAGTGCGGGGACAGGGGTCGGGGCGCCTCCGACGGTAGGCTCTGTGGGAAGCCCAGTAAATGCTGGCAGCCCGGCATCGCCTGCAGCTGCAATGGGTGACCGCGATTTCACATCTCCCATCACCGAACCCCAGTACAAGGCGATTGCACTGGTGATTGCCAACACCAAACGGTCGACGCACGCCACGCTGTTCTCCAAGCCGGTCGATCCTGTGGCGCTGGGCATCCCAACATATCCCAACATCGTGACGCAGCCGATGGATCTTGGCAGCATGAACGAAAAGATCAAGAACCGCGAGTACCCGACGGTGCAGTCGGTGGTCGACGACTTCAACCTCATCATCACAAACACGGAGAAGTTCAACGGAGCCAACCACACGGTCACGCAGCAAGGCTACAAGCTGCGCGACACGTTTGAGAAGCAGATGCACAAAGTGCCTGGCGCCGACTTTGTCGAGCCACCACCAGCGGAGAAGAAGAAGAAGACGCCGGTGGTGAGGTCTTCGGGCTCTCGCCGCGAATCGAGGGCTGCTGCCGCACCGCCGCCGCCGCCGCCACCGCCGCCGCCGCCGCCGCCACCGTCGTCCAACAAGCCTCCCGTTGCCGCCAGCCCTTCCAGCCAAACGTTTGCGCTTGGGCCCGAGGGCATGCCGCTCATCCGACGCGATAGTGGCGCACAGGACGGGCGTCCTCGCCGCGAGATCCACCCGCCTGCGCCCAAGGATCTGCCGTACAGCCAGCGGCCAAAGAAGAAGAAGTACCAGGTCGAGCTGCGCTACTGTGGCGAGGTGCTGAAGGAGTTTGACAAGGCCAAGTACGCACACATGGCCGGCCCGTTCAAGACGCCGGTCGACCCGGTCGCGCTGAACATTCCCAACTACCACAAGATCATCAAGAAGCCCATGGACCTCGCGACCATGCGCAAGAAGCTCGACGGCGGCATGTACGAGAACGCGAAGGAGTTTGAGCAGGACGTGCGGCTCATGTTCCAGAACTGCTACAAGTTCAACCCCGAGGGCGACTTTGTGAACATCTGCGGGAAACAGCTCGAGGGCGAGTTCAACGCCATCTGGGCCGACAAGGACGCCTGGGTCAAGAAGAAGCAGCAGGACTCGGGCCAGCAAAGCCCCGGATCCAGCCCGGAGGCCGACACGGACGGTGAGGAGGAGGAGGAAGAGGAGGAAGAGGAGGACAACTCGGAGGATCGGATCGCGGCGCTGGAGGCGGCCATCCAGGCCCACAAGCAGAGCTACGAGAACAAGCTCCAGGACATGGCACAGGAGCTTAGCACGCTCAAGAAACAGCCAAAGAAGAAGAAGAAGTCGACGCCACCGGCCGGTAGCAAGAAGAAGGGCGGCAAGAAGGACGGCGGCGGCGGCGGCGGCGGCAGCAGCAAGAAGGGCGCCTCGGGCAAGGACTCCGGCAAGAAGAGCAAGAAGGGAGGCAAGAAGTCGGACTCGACGCCGTATGTGACGTACGCGGAGAAGCAAGACATCTCGAACCGCATCAACACGCTCCCCGAAAACCGCATGGCGCAGGCATTGAACATAATACGTGACAACATGCCGAATCTTAAGGGGGTTCAGGAGGACGAGCTGGAGCTGGACATTGACGAGCTCAGCAACGAGGTCTTGTACAAGCTCCTGCAATTCGTGAAGAAGTACGCGCCCAAGCCGGAGGACGAGCCGTCCGAGTCTCGCCGGCAGAGCTTCGCCCCCGCCACATCGTCCAAGCCGAAGAAGAACAAGCCCATGGGGGCCAGGGAGCAAGAGAACAGGATCGCAGAGCTCAGGCGCCTGCAGGCTGGCGGTCTGGACGGTGGACCGGCCGCCGCGGAGAGCTCCGACGACGACGATGACGATAGCGACGAGGAGAGCGAGGAAGACTAGACACCTTGCTGCTGCTCTCATGCTGCCCTCCCCCCCCCCCCCTTTTTTTGATCTTTCAGCTGGCGTTTGGTGTTTGTTTGCTGGCAAGATGATGGGAGGGAGGCCTCTCGAACAGAGGATCCCTCGCATCTTGCGGCATGGTGAAATTTGAAAAGACAACGACGTGACGATTCTCTTCTCTATCTACTAATGCTGTGGGCCGGGAGAGATTGTGTGTATGCAGGCGAACCAAGTTGTGTGCATTTGTGCCTATGCAAGCTTTTGTGACAAGAGATACCTGGAGTTGGGAGCAACGGGGGGAGATGGCGGTGGTAGCCTCGGTCGAGTCGAAGGTCGAAGATGACCTGAGGACGTTTCGAAGTCCGGTTTCGGTCTGGTATCGGATCTTGCCAGATTGTAAGACGGGATGAAGATGCAGGAGAAAGCAGAACTGGCTCTAATCACTTGCAACTGACAGGATGCTCGAAAGATGCATGAGAAGCAATCGAAAAGGAACAAGAGCTGGACAAACCGAGGGGCATCAGCCACCACTATCTGTGTTGTTGTTGTAGTAGGAGAAAGCCAAGAGAAACAGAATGCCTCACATCCTGCTGATTTTTGCAAACCCACCTGATGCCCAAAACTCAGACACAAAAACGAAAACTTGAAAAAAAAGAAATGCGAGCCTGCTGTGTAACATTGTGTTTGATTCTGTGAGAAAGACGAAGAAGGGGTATTAAAACGACCACATCGCTCGCTATCGCTATCGCTCTCGTTCTGATCCGCTGAAATTCATCTGCCGTCCTCCCCCCGGGGGGGGTCCCCTCCCACTATTTCCACCAGACTCCAACTACCAGTATACCCGCCAGCTAATAACCAGCCCAAGTAAAAATAAATTCCCCCCCGCGGGAGCCACCTAAGCCCCACCTGTATCGACCCGCAGACAACCTTGCAACACGGTTATATGATAGCCGATTGTATACCAGCAAACCCACCTACCTCCCCACCACCCACCGGGAACAACCAACCGAAAGTTACAACGTTGCCCCCCCGCCCCCCGATGCTAGTGTGACAGGCGCCACGTCGGCGGGTGATCTTCAGGTCGTGCCTGGGAAAACTTCGGTGCGAGGGAGGTTAATGCGAAGCAGCTGTTAGTGATCCCTGTTATTCTCGCCCGTGAATCTTGAGAAAGGGTTGGTGATTAGCTTGTTTTGCTGCCTTGGTTGCAGGATGTAATGGGTTGTTGGTTATGGCTGTGTGGTTTGACATCTGGATCGAAAGGATTGGGTGGTTGAATTGTTCGCAGAGGGTTCTGGGATGAGATTCCTGGCGGGCCTGGACAACATTACTAGCCACCTGTGAAAATTGGAAGAGAAAAAGGTTTAGGGCATTGGCAACTGTTCGATTGACTTTCAGTATTTTTTATTTTGCTACAATTTTTGAGCCTGTGGGATACCAATAGATGGTGAGTAGGACAATGGAAAATACAATTTTCCTCCTAGGAAACGAGAGCTTCATGTGAGTTGTGCTTGAGTAGGTTAGCAGTACTGCCCATCCTTGTATCAACTCACCGTAAGCTTTTCGAGACACCCAAACTGCCTCATGCCCGAGATGATGAGAGGCAAAGCATAAGAACGTAAAATGTGAATTCAAAGCTTTGACACTATCGTGGCCAAGGCCGGCTAAGCAAACGGTCGGACATCGGCTGCTGTGAAGCTAACGAGAAACGACAGGCAACGATAGGAGCTTCTCCGAAAGCCCTAACCGGAACCGGATAGTATCGTGCAGCTCAAGTCATGGATCTCCTCGTCATTTTGACAATCGCTCAGAGCTTCTCCAGTGGGTCTCTCTCTCAGCTCTCCACCAACATCCTGTCCAAAAATTTTGTGGCTCCGACCTTGATTGATCAGAGCTCTTGTGTATCCTACTGTACAGCCTGGCTCGGTTAAATATCGGTTTTTTCCATTCGTTGAGATGCCTGGCTTGAAAAGTCTGCTGGCATTCATGGGCCACGTACTTCTGGGCTGTGATGCCCGGATCTCTCTTTCCTATGTTCTTCAGCTTGCTATCTCTGTGTGAAGAACTGTATTGTTCTACTTTTTTACCCTTGGATACGCTGTGAACGTGTCATTATGCAGTTCCTCAAACTCGCGTTAGCCAGCGTCCTCACGCTCGGCTCGCTCGCCAGCGCAGACCTCAAATGCACTCCCTACAAGCCAGTAGGATGGAAGAGCGGCCAGGCGAGGATCAACTGGTACGACAACGTGAGTGAAAGACCCAAACAATTAATATTGCACAACGAAGCATCTCCCCCTGCAGACCACCCAAGGCTAACCACAACCGCCCACAGAACCCAAGCGGCAACCCAGCCAACGGCCCCGGCTTCTCAGCACCTACGCTGCCCGCCAACGCCTCCGTCGGCAACCTATGGCAGCTCGCAGCGCGCAGCAGCAAGAACAACACAACGACCGGCTACCCATTCACCTTCCGCGCCTGCAACTCGACCTCGCTGCAGCTCAGCTCGCCGTCGACCCAGTCCTCCTGCAGCCATGGCGGCTGCTACATCACCTACACCAACTACGTGCAGATCGTCAACCCGGCCACGGGACACTGCCTGACGGCGACGGCGTGGAACACGTCCGTCTCGAGCTTCGCCTTCCGCGCCTGTGACAAGAACCCGACAAACGCTTCGCAGCTCTACGAGACGGACCAGCAGGTCCTGTATTCGCCCGGCTATGGCATGGTCACGAGCTATGGGACTGTGGATCTCAACAACGTGCTGCTGAGGTGGAGTCCGGCTACGCAGCCATATAGCACGTTGCTTGCTTGGACGCTGGACCGTAAGGATAACAAGACGATTCAGGTCAAGCAGTTTGGGTATTCGCAGGATGGTCTTAGTGCGCAGCTGCTGCAAGTGTGAGCTACGGTGGTCGTGGTAGTTGACTTAAAAAGATATGAGAAGTGGAAAGCTATACGAAATGAGTATGAAAGTGCAGAGTTACAGTTTCCAGAAATCATGTGACCGTCGATGGACTATTTGGCGCCTGAGCAAAAAGGCCACACAAATTTTCATGTCACACACTTTTATACAGCTGATGTGCTATAGTTGTATATCACTTCCATTCAAGCATGAACAAGGATGCTTCAATCCATCATTTCAGATCTCCAAAATCCTCGAACTAATGCGAGATCAAATTGTTATCTGAGTGTGCGTTGATATTAGTAACAGATGACATGATTTTCTAGTCGGGTGTGAAGCAACATTATTGTCGCTGAGTCATGGCTGGATCGCACGAATGGTTCTGGTCATCTAAAATCGCTGATTCAATGACACAACTCCCATCGTGGCTGCCGTATTACCTCCAAGTTAGAGTCTGCGCTCTCAACTTTGTGCAACCTACCTTCCCTTATTGCACTCGTGTACACACACTGTTTCCTCTCCCTTCCACCTGCGTTGCAATTGCTTGTCCCCTAATGGAAAGAGCGCCTTCTCAGTCCAGACATTCACAATTATCACGGTTTTCCACCACTAGCTGTCGAGTGTGCCTCACCCATTTCTGCTTTTCCCTACCTTTTGCGATTATTAGTCACGAAGTTTCATTTTCAGCGTATCAGAGTGATATCAGCATATTCTACGAAGAGAATATAAAGCATACCAGTAGTTGCAGATTATCTAAATGACAACCTCTCCGGAAGATGGTGGTGGTGGTGGTGTGGACAACATTGGCGCAGACAGATCAGGTGCCACTTCCGCGACCCCTCCTCCGGAAGAAGGTGGCGATGCGGGTCGCACGAGTCTAAACCGACCAGATGCTTCGAGAACTTTCTCTCCGGATGATGATGACGGGGTCCATACAAGCCCAGACAGATTAGGTACTTCCACGATTCTTGGCATACTCGCAAAGGTATCCGAATGCCGGTATTGACGAACGGATAGATCCCAAGGTCGCGGCCAAGTTTGTTAACCAAGAGACTGCTCCCATTATATGGAAACATCTTGCCTGGACATCGGCAGATCTGCCACCGCGTCTCTATTACAACACGATTCGCCGGCCATACCAGACAGTGAAGCCAGCCTTGCCGCCAGCAAGATCTTGTAAAAAGTCTGATCAGGGCTGGCGAATGACCGTCGGCAGCTCGCTGTCCAAGTTTTGCGACATGAAGTCACGGCAGATGAAGGTCTGGCGCGTGCCGTTGCTCATTTTGTGGGGGAGCAAGGCCAGCGCCAAACGAGACGCTTACGCTCAGGCTGTGTGCTTTCCCGGAAAGTACCCGACCAAAGTCAGAGTGATACAGAGATCTGCTGCAATGCGTTGCAATCTCGTGATGCTGAAGGTCGACCTCGGACTCGTGGAAGATTTGAAATGCCCAGCAACAGGGCATTACTGCGACTACCTCCGAGGTGCCATGGGAACACATTCCGGTCAAGCAACGGAAGCCGCCCGTGAGGCGTCGGTCGTCTACCTGGCATTTGGGCCAGGACTGACGCCTGGAATGACGTATCGGGAGTTCCCATGGGGCACCAAGCCAACAGTACAAAATTATTTCGGAGTGAAAATAGACGGAGTTTTAAGGCATCTTTACACGAATCTGGAGGAGAAAAAGGCGATGTACGGAGAGTATGATCCCAGGATTCCGGAAGATGAAAGCGATGACGACTGGTCGCGAGAGCAGTTTGGTCGTGGAGTGCCCAACGACGATAAGATCGAAGCGATCCTTTCCGACAAGTTCTGGTCGCGAAGGCCGACGCCGCCGGGAGCGGAGCAGAGCGAGAAACCGACTGTGGCCAAAGTATATCCGTCAATCGAGCAACAAGACAACGTAGACGAGCAAGAGGGCGATTTGAATGAGCAAGGAGACGAGTGGACAGGCGTTCTGAAACAGGATACGGCAGATGTCCCACACGAGCAAGAAGACAACCTAGCAGGCGCAACGGCAGGAATGACACAGGACGAGGTGGATGCATGCTTTGATGATCCTTCTGTTTAGGCAAGTGTTGTGGAAATCATGGCAGAGGGAGCTGCACGGGAGGCTAGATTGTCACTCTTCCCGACCAGAGGAAAGCAGGCGCAATTGGACATTGATGGAGCATTTCTTGGCGAAATATACAATGAGAAGTACAGCTGGAGTACTCACAAATGGCGGCGTATTTATAAGTGGCTTTATAGCGCAGAATGAGAGTTATGACGTTACAGAGGACAGGGAGGGATTCTTCTTTTCAACAACCGGAATGTCCAATTTCAGTGATGGCGATAATGCACAGTCATTCGATCATCCATCACAACTTTTCTCCAATAACTTGCCAAGTTGGTGTCTGATGAGGAGCTTTGTTGTCGATTCGCACATAGGTACTCAGAAAGCGGGGTGCAGCAAGACTCCTTTGTGACGACTCCATGTACTGGTACACAAAATAACTGAAATCGTAAACATGTATCACGTGAACGTCGCCTTTTCTCTTGTGAGTAACAGTGTGCTTTGAAAATAGCATGCAAACTGAATATGACAGATCGACGGAACAGAGTTTGATTTCTCAATAGAGCAAGTGCGAGGCTGCTGAGTCCCAGGCAGGAAAGCGCTCTCATCTGATGACATGCTTGTGCCCTAATGCCCACATTCTCACAAATCGACGTGGCTGCTAAATCTGCCACCCCAAAAACAAAAAAAGGAGATGATAAAAAGAGAACAATACTGGATTTGACATTTCGTTGAGCACGAATGGAGAACAGATGCAGACAGGCAGCGCGATACAAAAGAGACTTTCAGCTCTCTTGAAGGCTTGCCGTGAGATTTGCGACATGGAGGCTGCACACCACGCTCGAGTTCCTGCGTAAGGCAGAGGAAAACGTCGCAAGGAACAGAGCCTTTGCTAAATGCAACGACTGACCGTGCTACAATCGCAAAAGTCTCACGGAAAGGTAGCTTTCGCTCAACAGATGAAAAGCCACTGATGGCAGCAAGTGGAGACAAGGTGTGTGAGCCAGGTTGAGTACGCGTGCGAGATATGCTTGATTTGCCTAGCGTCGCTCTAATACACTTGCGGCAGCTAGCGACGATATAGCAGGCCCCGACGATTGCGACGCTGCAACGGTGGCGCCGGTGTGTGGGTCCTCCCCATCTCCCCTGCAAGGGTTACTTTGGGGAGTTGGACGAAGAACGATGGCAGAAGAAGATCGGGAACTTCCATCTCGCTGCTGCCATTGGAGCGCATCAGGGCAGAGTCAGTCACGCCGATCCCATCATCTATAACCCACCAGCAGTTGCAGATCCACAAGGACGGCGACTCCATCCAACTCTGTTGCGCAGGCGCAGGCACAGGCACTCTCCTGATGAGCGATCTGCCTTCTGTGTTCCTGGATCATCTCTGCCTCATCCAGCGCTGGTTCCACCACCCCAGGCGCCTCGCTTAAGCTCGTGTACGCCGCGGCCGACCGTTCAGTGATCAGCGACGTGTTCATCTCCTGATTGACCGTCTCTCCGCCACCGGCTGGTCTTCTCCCGCGTCTCGGCAGCGGCGGCGGCGGCGGCAGTAGCGAGCCTTGATTATTCCGTCTATTCACTCTCACCGATGTAGCGGCATACCTCAGCTTGCTTCAGTAATTAGCATGGCTGTCCGGGATCCAAGTTGGGCGAGTGTGGCGCCGCCTGGAGAGGAGATGGCTAGCTGGGACGCTGAAGAGCTGGAACTCGCAGACACATGCATCGCCTAAAGTAATAGGAAATATCAGTCTGGCGAGCAAGGCAGGGCACGAGCAAATGCCGCCAAAGAGCGACATTTTGGTTTCTGGACAAAACTTTGCAAAATATCCTGGTGCTTCATTCTCCATAATCATGATACTGTGGAAGCACACAACTGCCGGATGGAGAAGGCAGTTGGTATTACTCGCCTGATCAGAGCCGTACCTTTGTGCAAAGACCCGGAGTATTCCTTGGAATGCAACGGCGTGTCTTATCTGCGGCCTCTGTTTCGTCGCCTGGAGGGTGTGAGCGTGCGGGCGAGTTTGCTCCACCTGACTAGCGTCCGGCTTTGTCGCGGGCGACGATCATCTGCTGTTCCTGGCCCTGACCTCCGAGCATCGTGCGCTGCTCCTGTCACCTCCGGTCAACATCAGCCGCCCAGTCGCACCCGAACGTGTGCCTGTGGCTGCTGCCATTGCGCACAAGAACGCAGGGACCTAAGAGTCGCGGGTTATTTGCTGGAGAAACGCCTTGTCAGGATGCTGGCTGATTGGTTGAGTGGGTGGTTGGTTACTTTAGAGCTGGTTGGGGATATGCGTAAGTGGTCTCATGGGCTGATGCTCTTGATCTTCGGCCTTTAATGCTAGCAGACGTGAATATAAAGAAGCTCTGTCACCCCTCCTGCATTTTGGTCTTCTCTCCTTGGTCACCCAGCGTCCACATCTCAAACTTGCTCTCTCTCTCCAAGCCTGTCAAGAGTCTCTCCTTCCACCTCCCTCCTCAACCCACCAAATACACACCCTCAATCCACAATGAAGGCCGTCTTTGCCCTCTTCGCCCTGGCCGGCCTCGCCGCCAGCCAGTCAGTCAGCGGCATCCAGGAGGGATCGACGTGCGCGGGCAACAGCTACAGCTCCGACCAGATCGAGCAGGCAGCCGAGCAGGCGCTCCAGCTGTGGGGCAACTACCAGACGGTCGGCAACGACAAGTACCCGCACAAGTACAACGACTACGAGGGCTTCTCCTTCAGCTGCCCGTCGCCCTACCTCGAGTTCCCCATCCAGGAGAGCGGCGTGTACGACGGCGGCTCCCCCGGCGCTGACCGCGTCGTCATCGGCGGTGCCGCCGACGACGGCAGCTCCGGCACCTACTGCGGCCTGATCACCCACACCGGCGCCAGCGGCAACGACTTTGAGGAGTGCGACAACTAAGGCAGGTCGCGACGAGGATGGATGGGGGCTCATGAGGTGGTGGCCCGTGGACGATATTGTCGACGGAGCGGTTAGCATGCATTTAGAATGGATACCAGCATGGTCATGGCGCATTGGCAAGTCCGGTGACTTGGGTTTGGAGGACTGCATAGATACCAATGGAGGACGACTGTGCCTCTGGTACCGACATTTATTGAAATGAATATTCATTGAACACACAAAGATCTGAGATCGATGTCGTCCATCCTGGCTTTGCGAGTGACTCATCTACATAATGAACGCCTAGGCAGCTGTGTCTGAGAATACTCAGATAGTTGCCTCGATAACTGATTGAGTCGTCTCCCAAGTCGAAGAAATCTAGCCTGCTGCTCTGACGATTTGGTTCTGGGGTATCTCGACACTTACTAAGCTGAGCTCTAAAGCTGGCATCTGTCTAGATCATGACGAGCCAAGGGCCAAGAATCTATTCTATTCTTCACTCTATTGTGGCTAAGCGGAGGAATTCACTTGACGGTAATGTGACGGATACCGTAGTGAATGCCGTGGATGACATTGCCTGGTCACTTAGGATATCAAGGTAATGAATGTCGCTCTGGAAATCATCTTAATTGCTCATCTTGATCCTTCGATAGAGAATTTTCAAGATGTTCACACTGGTAGCTTGAGACATGTCACTCAGTAATATGACAGGTGATATCATAGGTCTTCACTCTAGTACTATGATGAACACGTCTTCAGCACTCTCAAGTACCAACTCCAGTATTCCAGCATGTACTCCCCTCAGTGACGCTGCTCGTACTCACCAGGCGACGCAACCACACCCACAGCCTAGCTGTCACTCCGTCTACACAGTGACAAGACACCTACCTAGAGTCTTCCATGTCACAGTCCTCCATCACCGTGGCACCTGAACGTACCTCCTCACCCAATCCACGCAACTCAGCGGCAAAAGTTCCAGCAACCATCTCCCGCACCACAGAACCCGAACGGCACAACCTCGCCAGATCCCTGAATAGACACCAGAAAAATGGACGACCAATCAGACGAAATGAGTCACTCGTACGTGTCGGTGCACGTTAAAAACGGGGAGCTCTCAACCTCTCCCGTCTCTTCTTCCTCCTTTTTGCCTCTTGTGGGCAGCCACACCCACAGCCTCAACGAAGACGAGGATCACAGGTAGGTCGAGCAGTTGAAATATTGGCAGATCGAGTTTGGGAAATGGTAGCTGGGACGGACAGCTTTTGGCTTGGCTGACTGTTTCTCACTAACTGGGCTGGTAGTCAGCCAGACGAGCTGACCAGCGAACCAGCCAGGCTGAGACCAGTAGGGCTGGGAAGCCCCAGGACCGAATTCCCTGGAGACGGAGAAAGTGGAGAAAAAAAGCATCGACTAATACTTCGTATCATTCACAGGTCAGAACTAGCGCCAGATTATTCGGAGTCAGCCACAAAAGCTGCTATCGATACACGAAGCACCACCACCACCACCCACCAGCTCGCTGCAAACTCCGAAATCCAGGTTCCCGCCGGCTCAGACTT
The DNA here is from genome assembly GCA_027478595.1 of Erythroxylum anguifugum. Classification (NCBI taxonomy): domain Eukaryota; kingdom Viridiplantae; phylum Streptophyta; class Magnoliopsida; order Malpighiales; family Erythroxylaceae; genus Erythroxylum; species Erythroxylum anguifugum. The sequence goes on from JANIPN010058453.1 coordinate 65,218, forward strand.
CTCGCCTTCCCCAGACGGAGCCGCACTCCGTAGCCCGCCTTTTTTTCCGACTCTGACTCCCGCCGACTCTCCGGAGCCTTTGCTGGGTCTTGGACTCGAGGAGGAAGAAGAGGAACGAGAGGAAGAAAAGGAAGGAGAGGAGCAAGCGATCATCGCCATGTCGTCAAATTCGATCAAGCTTCTTGCGGGCAACAGCCATCCCGAGCTGGCTCGCCTGGTGGCTGCTCAGTACGTTTTCTGAAAAATCTCGTGTTCCTCTCTTGCTCGTTATGCCATGCCCCATGTCCTCTCCTCTCGCTCACTATGCCTGTGTGTCTTGAGAGCTTTGAAGAATTTTGAGAGAAAAAATCGCATTGAAGAGATGGATGGATAGTGGAGGATGAACATAATTGTGGTCTTCTGAGACACTCCCTCCTGGAACACATGCCCTCGATCTGCCCCATACGCAAGAGTCATGTTCTTTTTTTTTTTTGCTCTCAAGTGAACTCGCATCTTACCACACCGTCTCGACCTCGGTAAGAAGACGATTGAACAACAGGCTAACATGCATCTCATTATTCTCTCCTCACAAACAGTCTCGGTACCGAGCTTGCCAAGATCAGCATCCAGCAAGACAGCAACCAGGAGACATCTCTGAACGTGGGCGAGTCGGTGCGCGACGAGGACGTGTTCATCCTGCAGACGACGGCCACGAACCAAATCAACGACAACGTCATGGAGCTGCTGATCATGCTGCGAGCGTGCAAGCAAGCCTCGGCGCGCCGCATCACCGCCGTGATCCCCAACTTCCCCTACGCGCGGCAGGACAAGAAGGATAAGAGCCGGGCGCCCATCACAGCGAAGCTGATGGCCAACATGCTGCAGACCGCAGGGGCAGACCACATCATCACCATGGACCTGCACGCCTCGCAGATCCAGGGCTTCTTCAACATCCCCGTCGACAACCTGTACGCCGAGCCGTCGGTGCTGCGCTGGATCCATACCAACCTCAACGTGGCCGACTGCATCATCGTGTCGCCGGACGCCGGCGGCGCCAAGCGGGTCGCCTCCATCGCCGACCAGCTGGACCTCAACTTCGCGCTGATCCACAAGGAGCGGTCGCGGCCCAACGAGGTCAGCAAGATGACGCTGGTGGGCAACGTCGAGGACAGGATCGCGGTGATTATCGACGACATGGCCGACACGTGCGGCACGCTGGCCAAAGCGGCCAAGACGGTCATGGACCACGGCGCGCGCCAGGTGCTTGCCTGCGTGACCCACGGCATCTTGTCGGGCAAAGCGATCGACGTGATCAACGAGAGCGTGCTCAGCCATGTGGTGGTCACGAACACGGTGCCCCATGAGCACCACAAGGCGCGCTGCCCCAAGCTGACCACGGTGGACGTCTCGCGCACCCTGGCCGAGGCGTGTCGCCGCACGCACAATGGCGAGAGTGTGAGCTTCTTGTTCAAGCATGCGCCGTAGATGTGAGTGAGTGTGTGTGTGTGGGAGTGTTTGTGTGTGGGAATCAGTCGGAGTAAAGCCAGGGAAGAGGGTGTGCGGCAGCAGACAGCTATTTCGCGAGAGAGAAAGAGAGAGAGATTCGCAAGAAGGGGGCTCGGAACAGCAGAAATCAACAGCAGATTTATTCACACCTATTCACTCACCAACCTCACTCCACGACACTTTACCTCCAGCATGATTTTCGTCATATCGATACAAGAAGCCTACCCTTGGGAAGGGCGGGAGAAGATTGAAAACAGTGTGAATGACCAAAGAGAATGACGAACAGACACACAGACACACAGACAGACGACACGAGATTGGAGATGGAAACGAGAATTGGCCACTGGCAAACCAAGTTTTTGGAGAGCAAAAAGAATGGAAACTTCAGGTACGAGGAACGCTGGATTTCATTCTCATTCTCGTTCTCGTTCTTTGTGCTTGTTGCTTGGGCTTTGGCTTGTTGGCTTTGGCTTTGGCTTGCTGGACGTTGTTTGCTGGCTAGGTACTTCACATTGGCCAGACTGCTGAATAGGTGGGTTTGTACTTTAGTCAGATTGAAAATCGTGTAGCGAAAATTGAAAAATGAAGAAATGAAGAAATGGCGTGCTAGATCGTAGGGGGTAATTGGGAAGAGAGTTATTTGGGTATATAGATGGGGAATGTTAGACTGATGAGAAGGGCTGGTGGATGGGTCCTGGAAGTTAGTATATCGGCGAATGTGTAGGGAGCATGTAGCGAGCGTGTACCTACCTGAGTGAGTGAGCACTAGGCCTTCGATTATGCCGTCAGATAGCTGGGCGCGTACCCGGATATGTAGAAGAGTAAGTACGTAGACGAGTAGGCAGAGAGGCGTTGATGTAGACAGACAGTATCGAGTAAGTTTGTCGAGTACGTCGTCGTATATCTCTATCGGGTTTAGTATCTCGTCATATAGGCCGTTCAGTCCCTTTGCCACATGACTAATAGACTGATAGACAGACAGACCAATTGTCTCACTTCATACCTAAGTGAATATGTCTACGCTCTGGGAAACATAAGCTGGAACCGTGGGTAACAAGCAAGGGTTGGAGTGATTGCTGAATTCATGTCTTTCTGTTGATTTTTCATTCCTCTTGTACTTGTGCACGCGCATGCTCTTTATGATGCTTCTGTTCGTGCTGATGCTAACGCTCTTGCTCATGTTCTTATTGTTCTCACTTGCCTCGCTTCACTTGGCTTGGCTTTATCGCCGTTCATTTCAATGATGCTCCTATGCACACTGACGTCTATCTCTTGTTCCCATCTTCACCATTATCTTCACCACGACTCACCCTCCCTCTCCAATTCAATCAATACAACCCCTCCAAATCCCCCGTATCCAACCCTAGCTCCTCCTTCAGCAGCCCCGTCAAATTACTCCCATCCCTCAAATACACCCAGTCCCCCTTTCCCGCATCCCCCTCGATGCCCACGCCGGGCCCCTCGCCGCCCACCACGACCCAGTCGTACCGCTTCGGCCCGCTGACCGGGCTGCTCAGCCAGATCTGCCGGTTCGGCGGCTGCTTGTTGATGACGTACGTGCCGTGCGGCGGCACCACCAGCTTCAGCACGCCCGAGCTGTACTCCACGTCCACGTCGTCGCGCTGCTCCGCCAGCTGAGCCTCCAGCAGCTCGAGCAGCGTGTCGATGTACGTGTCGGACAGCTTGTGGAAGGCGTCGATGCTGATGGGTGCCGGCGCGGAGTGTGTGAATTGCGTCGGGTGTAGCGTTTCTTTGGAACGGGTGGTTGAGAAGGAGGAGGTGAGCGCCGGGTGGGTGGTGTGATTGTTGTGGTTGTGTGGGTGTCTGCTGGTGGGTGAGTGACAATGGCGTGTGGAGGTGATGGTGCTGAGAGATCGGACTTGGTTTATGCTTTGTTCCTTCTTCTTCTCTCGAGTCCGGCTGCTGAGGGGAGAGGTCGTGGGGGACTGGCGTGAGCGGGACAGACACAAGTTTGAGCTGTGCTGGCGTGTTGAGAGCATATTTCTTGAGTTGCTGGAATAGTCTATCGTGCTGAAAGTTCTCCGGCTCGTGATTGAGGCTCCAAACGCCACAGCAGAGACAGTCACGCCGACAGACGTAGAGAGAATGGTGGAGGTAGAGGCCGAGCAAGGCGCTGCGGCGCGGAGAATGACCTTGTGAACTGGCATGCTTGCTGTCGCGCTGACTGATGCTTGATCGCTATTCTGTTTGTGTCAAAGGATTGTTGTGAATGAGAAGCGTGCCTGTGAACGCAGTTCTAAGCTTGGTTCGTCGCTGGGAATTGCTGTGCAGGAGCTGTGCAGAAGCTGTAGCTGCTACCCTTTAGTGTCGATTGGAGAAGATACAATCAAAGTCTCGAACTCCTCAGGGACGAAGTTGGTGAGGGAGTTAAATGCTTGACTTGTTGGAGAGCAGGATTGACACTCCTGACAAATGCAATCGTTTCCTGCCTCGAGAATAATGTAGGGAAAGCACGCCATGACGACGGGGATGTTGTTGCTGCGGAGCGATTCTGCGGAATTAACTCCGATATAAGCGGATCCAAAGAGCCATCCCCTTCCTACAACATACTCCGTAGTACACGCGCTGAAGATGGTGAACGATAGCTTGCTATGAAAGTTCCTGCAAGACATCTGATGAATGACACCCTCATGCCTCAGTACTGTCGTGGTTGACGAAAATCTACACGAAATTGCGTCCAGAACAGTTCTCATGCTCGGCTGGACTAATTGATGCTGGTCTTGTAGAAGGAACTTTCAATACACTTTCAGTGCGATCACATGGACCGACTGCGAGCATGATGGTCGCTTTCAAGTGTAATGAGTGGCTCCATGGCCAATCGCAGCTTTACCATCATCATACCAAAACGATATATGGCCGTCTCGCTGTGGTATTACTAATTGCTATTCTACAACGGTCTCACTTGTTATTTCCAGTTTTCCCGCGACAATGCCGTCAAGCCAGAGAAGTATGTCTTCCTACGTCGTGTACCTAGATGACACAAATCCTGTAGAGTCGCGACTCATTCTCGAGAATTGTCAGTCCCGGGGGGGGGGGGGGGGGGGGGGGG
>JANIPN010058645.1:0-21077 GCA_027478595.1 Erythroxylum anguifugum
GAGATCCGACAGCGTGGCTCTTGATCAATTTCGTGTGGTCATATGCTTGTTTACTTCGTGCATTACCAGAAAGAGGTTGGAGTGGAGAGCGAGTCGGTTGTTGCATTCGTGCATGCTCGCTGAAGCAATCCAGATCTCGGGCTTTCCACTGCTTCAAAGTCTCTTCCGCCTCACCCACAGTCCCTGCGCTCTCAATCTGGACTAGTTTAGAAGCTGGAAGCTGCCGCCCACGATCACGGCGACGTTTGGTAGTACGAAGAGCCACACGCATAAAGGCCGGCAGTGAGGGGTGAAGAGAGGAATCTACCGTGTCCAAAATGCTCAAAGAAAGGTCTCGCGGTATATTCGTTCGTCGTCTGGATTTCCGCTTATGGCGTGCTAAATAGTCAGAAAGCCTGGTCTGTTGACGTGGCCTAACATTCTTTGAGCGAGCAATGCCAGATATCCGGTGTGAATTCCGGGGTTGCCTTTTCGACTTTTCCTTGTTCGGAAGCATTTGATCGATGTGGTCCTCCTCCATAGAGTCGCTGCTAACGTCCAAGACATCATTATGGACTATGCGTTCACGCGTTGGTGAGAGTACTGATAGCGCTGTGTTCAATTCAGGAAGTATATCTTCAGCATCCGAGCCATCCGAGCCATCCGAAACAATCAGCGTGACCTTATCTTGCTGAGGAGTTGAGATTTTACGCTTCGGCAAAGGTCGAGCGACGCCTCGATGGAACGAACGTAGTGGTGACGTTCGGTTATTTTTGTCAGGCACTCGAGTAGCGTTCTCGTCTTGCTTCTTCCTGTCAAATTTGAGCCAAGAGGCTGGTAAGACTCCCTTGATTCTCCGACGCATCAACTGAACATCCGCCTCGTCATTACTAGCATCTTCTTCTTCTATGGGTATCTCTGCGAAGCTGTCCAGTAGAGACTCTTGAGGGTGTCTTGTTCTGCCGTTGCGCTCGTCATCGTTAAGATTTTCAGCCTCAGAGTCACTGGAGAAGTGATTTGAAAGATTTTGATGAACTGGACGAGCTTCGGAAGAAACGGCAGGTGTGTTGAGTTGCGGTGGAGTAACACCCGCTGGGTAACGGAAAACCTTTCGTGCCCTTGCGTTTTCTCGAGGATTTGGGCTCGAAGTCGGCGGGGAAATTAGATTTGATGTAGATGTCGCATTCGAAATCCTCTCCTTCGAAACCGTTGACTCGCTTTCACGGGTGGCCGGTGTCATTTCTGAGACTCTCTTCCTCTTCCTTGAACGCGAAGCCGCAACATCATCTCCGTCCAGTCTGTGGATCGGGTTTCTGGCTTGCGCGTCGAGTAGTTTTTCCAAATCAGGGGGTTCATCATCCTCGAATGAAATGTTGAGATTCAATGAGTCACCGTTTGTAAGGCTTTGCTCCCCGATATCTTGAGTGTCCTGTAGTTGATATGGATGGTATTCGTCAGAAGCGTCAGAATCCGATTCATGGCTCTCCGTGATACGAACTGGGGCGATACCAGCACGCTGAATCGATTGTCGATACATCTGGTTCTCAATTCTATAAGGATTAAGCTGGATCGCATTCCGCTTCCGCTTCGACCTTCGCTGGGGCTCCTCAGACGAGTTCGCGTTAGCTGGAAGACCGAATTCATGTGACTGGTTATGAAGTTCAACTCCAATGACATGGCTTGGCAGGTCCCCCTGTGTCTCAGCTTTTGCCCAAGCATCTGGCGGGCTCGAAGAAAGTTCTGTAAGAGGAGAGGAGACAATGGTGGGGTACAGAGTTTCTTCACGGCGTGGGGATACTGAGCGAGAACCAGTAACGACGTTTCCCGCCACAGGCACTTCGATAGCATCTGCGACTTCCCCTCGTGGCGTTGGGGCAAGTTCCTTCCCAACATGTTCTTCAGAACTGTCCTCTGGGCGCAGCTGGGTACTCAAGCGCGTAGCTCGAGACGTCTTCGTTGCCAGCCGCATAGATGGGCCAGGAAGGGCGAGCTCATCTTCCGAGTCGTCCAGTGAATCCTTCTGCGGTAATGTCGTTATGCCAGAGGCGGTCGGATCAGAACTCCTGCCTCGACCCGCATTCTGACCCCTCTCCGCCTCGCTCCTGGTATCGTCTTCCTCCTCATCATCCGAGTCTGGCACCTCATTCCGAGTCTTCCAGCTTGCCATCTGGGAGAGCGTGCATCATCACTGTGAGCCGCGTGTGACCGAAGTGTCTAGCTCGTGTAGGTTGCTTCAAGATTTGGATCGTTGAATGGAAGCGCGTTCTCATCCCTCTTTCGATGCCATACAGTAGCCGTCATAAATTCACGGGACGACGCGTCGCGACTACCCCCAAGGCCCCCACCTCTATGCGGAAGGAAGGAGCCTCTACCCCGCATGGAACCCCAGTAGGAGGCGGCAACGCGTCGATGGCGGGCATGCAAGTCGCCAGAATAGTACTCTCCGAGTCTGCATGTGCCTCAAAAGTTTCCAGTTACTAAGCGTAGAACGCATTACATGTAAGTGGCATTTCGCTTGCTGTTGTTGCTGCTGCTGCTGCTGTCGTTAGTTTCTTCTTCGGCTGAGGGTGATACGACCAGTCAAAATGAGCGCTGCTAGTTATATCATAATTCCCCATTCTCTACATATGCCGGATAGGACTATGTGTACCAGAAACACCCCTACAAGCCACTTCGTCCGTAGACTTCCACCGATGCTTGCACCTGAGGTGTTCGAGGCCGGGGTGCCCCGAGAGCTCGTCGCTTGGGCCGCGAAGGTCGGGCCGCGGGTGATTGTCGAGGCCACAGAGCTCGAGGGGCCTGTGGTCTGCATCGATGGCGTCGCGAAGGGCAGTATCATGCTCGAGCGCGAGATGAGCGTCTGAGTCTGGTACCAGGACGCCCAGGCCGGGTCCTGCGTAAAGCCTGGAGGGACGGAGATCAACATCCACGACTCGTTTGACTCACATCATTCAGACCGACCCACCTTCATACGTCTCCACCGCTCCGCCACTCAACGTCGTGACCTGACCAGGGACCATCTCGATGGACGGCACGCAGGTGGTCTCCGCCACCAGACTGGAGTAGCCAGCGACGCACCAGTACATGCACCACCCGATGTTCTCCGGCGTCGCCCGGTTGTGCCGGCCGCACGTGTCGTAGCACGCCGGCGCCAGCGACGACTGCGCCGGCGACGCGTCCGGGCGCACGCAGCGCAGCTCGCAGTAGGGAATGTCCGTCACATTGAGGCTGCCGGGCAGCAGCGACCCCGTGGCGTGCGCGACAGGAATGCCGCACCCGAGCAAGCACGGAGTGTCGGCGGATTTGAAGGGCGGCAGGCCGTCCAGGCCGTCCTCGCAGATGAGCGGAGACGGCACAGCTCCTGCTGCGGCTCCTGTCCTCGTTGCCGCGGCGATGAGGATGAAGATGCGGGGCCACATCACGAGACAGTGAGTGGACAAATGAGAGTTGTATCCCGGAGCTCTTCGAGGGGCGGTGACTCCGCCGCCGCAAGATGAAGCTCCCGCGAGGCACGATAACACTAAATCTTGCCGCCTTTACGAGATTCCCCTCCTCGACGAGGGTCGTAAGGCGGGGTGGCGTCGTTCTGCCACTCCTTGACTGAGACCCATCTGCGAGGCCGGCTGTACAGACGAAAGAGTTCCGAAGGAAACAATCATCTCGAGCTACCCGTTCTCGTTCTGATTGGCCCCCGCGTAAGGGTAGCAAACATTCTCAAGCAGCGCCTCAGGAAGGCTTCATCGTAAGACTTACACGTGTTTGGGTCCTGATGCTCAATTGTTTATGCTACATAATAGTGATAAAATTTAAATTAAAGCCCGAATACGACATGTAGATTGCTACGCTGCGATGGCCTTGCTGCCAGATCACAAGTTCATGCCATCCTCGCCAGATGGTAAGGTCATGAAACGAAAACAAGTTCCACGAGCTTGTAATATGTGTCGCAAGCAGAAGGTATATGCCATCAGGAGTGAGGAACCCGAAGTGGAGACAACACTGCTGACCTAGCTCTAGAAACGTTGCACGCATGGATCAGACTACGATTCAATTGATCGCACGATGGAACCAGACCCGACGACAACAGAGGCGAGACGCCGCAGATGTGCCACCAACACCAATGATACAAACTCGAATGGAGCTGAAAGCGAAATCGGGAATTCCTCGAAGCGTCAGCGAACTGGCGAGTCTCGCTACATTGGGCATCTGAACCCTGAGGCTGAGTTTCTGCAAAATGCTCAGGGCGACTTAGCAGCTGGAAGAACGCAGGCTGATCACATAGGCGTATGGCAATCGCAACCAAGGCTTCAAGATGATTCCACCGAGCTATCGAGCGGAGCGTACAAGTCTGACATTTTTAAGAACATCTACATACCGAACGAAGAAGTGAAGACTTTCCTTCCGCAGATTCACACACAGTGTGCAATGCTGTTGCCACCTCCACAGCATCTTGAAGAACTCGAGGCTTTGTACTGGAATCAAATGAATCCAATTCTTCCAGTATTGAACTACGTGGATTTTAAACGCCTTCCTGTGGAATCGGAGAAGCGCCGGGTTCTAAGCCAAGCGCTTTGTCTCGTGACCAGCTTTAGCCCGCAAGCAAAGAAAAGCTTGTACTTGAACGCTGTCTCTGAGGAACTCTTAGGACCAAGAGATTTTGCGGGGCACTTACATTATGCCGTGCAAACGCAGCTCAGCCTCGGTGTATTCAAGGACACGTTCCTAGTTGTACAGTTATCAACTCTGCTGGCCTTGTGTACATATTTCGCGCGAGACCGTGGAGACCCAGCTGATCTTTGTGCGCGTGCTGTGACATCCATGTTCACTTTAGGCCTTCACCTTGAGATACCTGATCTCGAAAAGAACCGCCACAATGAGACCTTGTTCTGCTGCGTTTGGGCACTCGATCGCTTAAACGCTGCATTTCTAGGGCGGCCCCTCATGATCCACCACCGGGATCTTGGCAAAGATATTAAGAATTGTGCTGATCGTCAAGAATCAAGCTTCCGGATCTTCCTTTACACGGTGCTAGAGCTGGACAGTGTAATAGATATGTATCGACCTAATCCAGAGAAACGCGACCCGGGCCAAATCGCGAGCTTTGGCTTGTTGCTTCAAAGCTGCGGTGGTAGTAGAGACGTGGGCAGTTCGGCGATCGGTAAGTTGACTGTCCTGCGCCTAACATCCAGTGAAACACGGCTAATATATGCCATGCAGCCACAATCGAGCTCCTGTATCATGCGATGTCGATACTCTCCTACCGGGAGAATGCCTCGAACTCAGCCTCGCCACGGTCCGGATGGAGGCAGTTTTCGGCACTCAGCGTGCGATCCTATGCATATGAGAAACTTACATCAGTTCACTGGTTCCCTTGGGTACCCTACGCTGTTCTTCATTCTCTCCGTGTGTCATATAGGATGTTTCACTCCTCAAATGAACCGTATGTAGTCGATCAGGCGAAGGAGGAGATGTCTGTGTGTTACGGAATGTTGGACAATCTTAGTGTGTCCTTTGCATCGGTCCTTTCCATTGCTAGCTTTGCAAGCCGAATTGTGGCTGCATCTGAACATCGTGCCTCTAAGAGGATTGAAGCAAGACGGGAACCTGAACGTAGAGCTCAGGAGGAACCTGACGAAGCAGGCCAATCGCAGCGTGCTATCAGAGATCCAGCAACGCCAACATCAAATGAGGACGACAAACTGGCAAGGCACATCATGGTCGCTGAAACCTCCGGCAGCATTGATGAGCTAGGTGATGACATAGATCTGGCGCCATTCAAACTATTCCTCTTGGACCACGCATTTGGGTCTGAGAGCACCGACATTATTTTTCCGGTGGACTAAACACTAGCGGGTTGTTACTCAGTCTCTCGATGGAAAATGAACAATATCCAGTTACTGTAATTTGAACATGTCCGTTGAGATAATAGTACCGAATGACATAACGGAACTAAAGAACTGGAGTACACGAGAGCTCATCTTTAGAACTTTAGGAGCGACTAATTGAAGGACCCGCTCTGTGTTTACTGCCCCCGTATTTACATAAATTTGGTGCGGCTTCGAGCGAGAGAGCCACCGAGGTACTGCTACTATCTCCTCAATCATCATTCCAAGACCAGCTTAAAAAGTTCAAAGTTAATTCAGTCACAATTACCGACAATGAGCCGAAACAGAAATCTATTCGTCATCCTCGCCGTCACCGGCCTCGGCATCGCAAACGGCGTGTACGTCTTCCGCCCGGCGTTGCAGGACCAGCAACGCGAGATGGCGGAGCAAGCGGAGCTTCGGACAACGTTGGTACGCAACCGCACTGGGCGCGAGCGAACAGCAGAAACGCATGCGGAGCAAAGCGCATCGCCTGGCGCTGCAAAGGACCTGGCAGCTTCCTCACACGATGGAGCTTCCTCGTGGCAATGGGTGCGCGAGAAGATCCAGCCGAACGATCAGCCGCGAGCTCCACCATCGTCATAGCTTGAAAACGTAGGCTACTTGTCTACACGTGATCGAAGCAACATTTCACTCGAATTATGGGGGACCCAGGGTGACGATTGGCTAGAAGCTATCTCAACGCATTCATCCGATCGCATTCCTTTGTCAGAACTCGAGTATCTATAAAAGGACTGAGGCGGTACTTGTAACCGGCCGCTACGAGAAATCATCGCCCTTTTCTTCAATATTTTGCTTTACCCGCAGCAAAATGGTCGTCTTCCACTTATCCAGCTTGCTCATCTTGTCATACATGAAGAGGCAATCGGTGAATTTGTCTGCATCACCGGCATCGATGGCCTCAGCCAGATCCTTGGAGATGGTCAACGTAAGAAGATGGCAAGAACGCTGTGAACTTACGACAAGAAGCTGATGTTCACGGGTTTGTTGGAAGCCTGGATCAATCTCCCGATACATGTCAAGGGCACGGCTGGTCCCAACAAGATCCTACGGAGGTCAGCAAGAATGAAGGATCTGGGCGAAGAGTTTACCCCTGTTGCTAAGTGGCAAAAGCCTGCCTTCTGGAAATAATCTTTAAGCGACCACTGTCACTGGTCAATCGGATCCCTATCAGCTGGGCAGCTAACTCACTCGCATCAGGTTGTTGTCTGCACTCTGTTTTGCAACCTTCTCGAAATGGGTGATTGCTTTTTGATAATCCCCAGCTAAAGCGGCTAGATCTGCCACCTTTAGATAGAGTTTGTTTGCAAGTCTGTATAAAGATTAGCGTATGAACTCCAAATCTTATATGAACATGCGCGTCGGCATTGTCGTTCTCAAACCAGCCAGCAGCGGTCTCGTAAGCGCCAACCGCACGTTTCTCATCGCCGAGCTCCACCTCAAACAGCTCCGCTAGATTTTGTTGATGGGTCGCTGCTCTTCGGAAGTTGCCCTTGCTGCAGTAGTGATTGATTGCGGACTGAAGACACCTGCGATCGTATCGTCAGTGACAAGCGAAGAGGCAATGGCGTAGTGAGCGCACCTTGCTGCATCTTCAGGAGCGACTTTGCGATAGGATTTGTAGGCATCTAGTCGAATAAGTGCCGCCCAAATACATGCCCAAGCTCTCATACGTACCAGTCATTGTGTTCGCGGCATCGTCTGGCTCATTCAACTTGTTTGCTTGTAGATCGGCTGCCTTCTCGAATGTCTGCCCAGCCTCACGCTCTGCCCTAACACTCAGCGTTGAGTCGCTTTACCGCAGTGAGCATCCTTACCCATCTTCTGCATGCGGAAGGCATTTGCGGCTTGGATATAGAGATCTGCCGCATTCTCAAGCTTCTCAGAGCGTCCACCGAAGAATGAGAATCCTCCGCCAGCGCCGGACGCCGCTTTGTCGGCCTGGGTTCACGATCAGAGACGCCAACATTAGTGGGGGCGGGGCAGGGGATTCCGTACCTTCTGGAGAAGTGCCCGAGGGTCCTGCGCCATGTTGGGCTTCCGGGCTCTTGCTAGAAATTACGGTGACAAAAGAGACTCAAAATCCTGCAAGAAAGTCGGGGAATGTGGAAAAAGAGGCGATTGTAGATTACAACGATGCGGCGTGGAGGGCTGGACCGAAGCCCGCAGATCATCTGCCTTCCGTTGCTCGATGATGCAAAGGGGAACGGGCGGCGGCGACTAGGCAGTTTGCGGCACGAGTAGCCGCACGCGTGTTCTGCGGCTGAGTGCCTGGCTACCGCGCGTACCTTCTGCAAGGCATCAATTCACCTCCGTAAGAAGTTTTAGGACACTTCTGGCTCAGCGAAGATGACACGAATGTGGCTCGTAAGACACACGTGGCGTGCTTTCTGCTACCAGTCGGGGGTGCAATCGGAGTGGAAGTGGCCTGTGAGACGCTACTCAACCCGGGGGTTAGACAGCAGCGCCATTGCGGACTTGCTCTCGAAGCCGACATGGTCCGTCGAAGCTCTACACAACGAGCAAGCAACGGGCAAAGACACCCCATCGATCACGAGGCAGCAGCTTCATCATTTGCTCAAGCTCTCTGCTCTTCCTCTACCGAAAGATGATGCAGAAGAGAGCGAAATGATCAAGATGCTAGAGGCCCAACTTGGGTTCGTTCAAGCAGTACAGGGCGTTGACACCACCGGTGTAGAGCCGCTACAGAGCCTCCGCGATGAAACTGCCGCCGCAGGTCAGGAAAACGAGATCACCGTGGAGTCGTTAAAGAAAGACATTGCTCGGGAATCAGCCGTAGGGTTTTCACGACGCATCGTAAGGAGGAAAGACCCCGGTATGGAACACGATCCTCAGCAATATGATCCTACTCGCCAAGCTCCTAAAACTCTCGGACCCTATGTGGTGGTCAACACAAAAGATTCAAAGCCGATGGAATGAGTCTAAAAATACTTCCATTATGCATCTATTTACTCCTCAACTCGATTGGCGAGCCAGGATGGCTTTCCCGGCTCTTGAATCGTTGGCCCGCCCTAACTCCTTGGATATCCATGCCCCGATCTCGGCCATTTTGGTGACATTGACGCCAGTTTGGACACCGAGACTATGAAGACAATGGACCAGATCCTCCGTTGCTACATTGCCCGTGGCGCCTTTGGAATATGGGCAACCTCCTAGCCCCCCGACGCTGCTGTCAAACACGCGAATACCATGCTCAAGTCCAACCACCGTATTCACCAAGGCTTGGCCATATGTATCGTGGAAGTGGAGCGCGAGGTCCTGGTTAGCTATCCCTGCTGCGGAAAGCGCCTCCAGGAGCCTTCGTGTTTTAGGTGCTGTTCCCATACCTGTGGTATCTGCGACGGAAACCTCATCCGCTCCCATCTCCAACAAGCTCCTCGTAACCTCAGCCACCTTCGTCGGATCAACGTCAGGGCCTTCGAATGGGCACCCTAAGGCCACAGATACGTATCCACGGACACGAATGTTCTGCGCCTTCGCCTTTTGGAGGATCGGCTTAAATCTCTCCATAGTTTCGGCAATACTGCAATTCAAATTGGCCTTTGAGAATGCCTCGGTTGCTGCAGCAAAGATTGAGATCTCTGTGGTGAATGCAGGCGAAGCGGAATCATTCGCGGAGGTGCTATTCGTGTGCGAGGAGGGCTTTGGTGATGGTGGCGGGGTCATCGGGTGTTTCTGATTGTGCTCGACTTCGTGCATCGTTTTGAGATAGTTATCCATACCCTTGAGGTTGGGTACGAGGAAGTTGTAGGCGATTCGACGTCTGGAAGGCGGCGGGTGCCCAAGGATGTGATTGAGAACCTCCGCGGAATTCGCCATCTATGGAGATCCCAGTGTCAGAAGTGCAGCTTTAGGAAGCCAATTGATTTACCTGCGGCACCCATTTTGGCGCGACGAATGATCCGCCTTCAATGTCCTGTACGCCTGTTTCTGCGAGGCGGCGAATAAGCTCCAGTTTCGTGTCGAGCGAGATCGTTGCCTTCTCATTCTGTAGCCCATCGCGCGGTCCAACTTCCACGATCCGTACTTCATCCGATGCCGCGGTTGCAAATGGCCTTCGCAGTGGCGCGCGGACGGCCACGCCAGCTCCCGCAGCTCGCCATGCACCGCTGCTACGCAGGATGCGCGACGTGAGCATGCTGCTGCCTTTCAAGTGCGCTCAACAGGACGAGCCATAGGATCAACGGAAGCAGCAATGCAGGAGGTTGTAGGAGGATTGCGGGGAAAGCACCTCGCGTGGCGAAGAGAGGGGATGACATAGTGCTGGTGGCGGTTAGCTTCCCGCAGCCACGCCAATATAGAGTTCCGGCAGTGCGGCACCCCAAGAGCTCTTGCTTGCTTTTATCACCCAGAATCTCTCTAAGTATATCGTCGCTCCAGGCTGGAGCATGCGACTTACAAGCGGCAATTAAAGATGATCGTTCGTATCAATCTAAATTACAGAGAAGTGATTGTATAGGACTCTTCAAATCACAATGGTGATAGTTGCCTCGATAATGGGAATGCGTAAAGCCACCAATTCCTAACTAGATGGATGTGGACCTCAGGCTATAGGTGTTGACGATTTGACTATGGAAACTTTCTTTACCTCGAATATCCCTCCCTGTTCATATGCTATCATTGCCTTTGTCTAAAAAGCCCCCGTCGATGTTTCTATTCATCCGCTCCTTCCGCTTGTGTCAGCTTTCCTTCCCGCGGTAACTCCCAAGAAAATTAACTTTGAAACATCTCGGAGCTACATGAATGTTCTGTCTCTTCTCGTGAGATTCGGGATCTTGTTCACGTCTATCTTTGGCCGGAGGTAGCTATGTTCCAAGTCAAAGATCTAGAGTCACTGTGTTTGAGAATATTGCCATGCCTCAAGCTGCTTCCCGTCAGCTTTCGACCGCATTTCGTCGCCGTGTGCGGTGAATTTGTCGGAACGTGGTTGTTCCTCTTCTTCGCCTTTATGGGCACGCAGACCGCCAACTCAATTGGTGAAGCAACGCGGGAAACAACCTTTCTGACGATCACGTACGTTGCCTTATCGTTTGGCTTTAGCCTTGCTGTCAATGCGTGGGTTTTCTTTCGAATAAGTGGCGGTCTATGTAAGTAGAGGCTCGAGCTAGACAGAACGTGCTCACGCCATATCTTATTCAGTCAATCCAGCAGTAAGTCCATCAGATCCGGAACAGTGCACGCATGTAACCGGAATAGGTGACGGTAGGCATGTGCATTGTAGGAGCAACATCATGGCTCCGCGGAAGTCTCCTTATCGTAGCACAAATTCTAGGAGCTGTTTCGTCTGCTGCAACGGTATCTGTCCTCTGTCCGGATGATCTTATGGTCCAAACAGACTTGAATACCGGAACATCAATCACTCAAGGGCTTTTCATCGAGATGTTTCTCACCGCCCAACTCGCCTTCACAATATTCATGCTTGCAGCAGAGAAGCATAGAGCAACATTCATTGCACCGATCGGCATGTAAGTACGCGCTGCGCAACCATCAGATGAGCGAAAGTTCGTAATCAACGTTAGTGGTCTTGCGCTCTTCATCTCAGAGCTGGCAGGTGTGCATTTTACCGGTGGATCACTCAATCCTGCACGAAGTTTGGCTCCGGCTGTGGTGACAAGGAGTTTCCCTGGCTATCATTGGATATACTGTAAGTATTGTCGCCATTGTCATTAAGCTTTTGCTCAACTATCAAAGGGGTTGGCCCGATAATGGGTGCCATACTGTCTGCCGGCTTCTACAAGTTTGTCAAGACGCTTGAATATGAAACAGCGAACCCAGGCCAGGACCATGACCGCCAAGATATCCTTGGACTAGACGTCGAAAAAGGTCGCGATCCACGGCACCTTAGAACCCCTGCCTCGTTATCTAATCAACAACATGAAACAGAGCGCCCGTCGGAGCGTCAAGCCGGCAAACCAGGTATCTATGGCGGTGGCGAAGAGGCACGCGTAGGTGCCTCTACTTCTTCATCTCCTGCTACTGCCTCTGGAGGTTCCATGTACCTAGCGCTTGAAACACAACCAGTTCAGAGAATGGAGTCGAAGGATGACACCGGTGCTGAACTGGTGGAGCACGGAAGCTTATGCAAACAGCACGATAGCGACCTCCGAAGTAAGAGCAAGGAACGACCTAGACGAAAGCAGCACATGTGGCCTGAAGGGCATCATGTTGACGCTGAGGGTCATCGAACCTGGGTTTAGATTGTCTCATGATGCTCCGCTACTTCTAGATGCCACCCGTATTGAAGTGTCTTTGCTGCGTGAGCTAAGAATTTAGAAGCAGTGTCTTAGTAAGAACAACTTGCCTTTGTATCATTGCTTGGCCATATCATTTCGAAAGTAATCTGTAATGTAGACCAAGTTTCCAAAGCTTCAACCCTAGGTACGCCGTTCAGAGTTCAGCCTAAGATCAGCGGCGGAATACCCCGGTGGTAGGGGAAAATAATGTTAGCGCGTGTTAGCGTTAAACTATCCGATTTTTGGAAAGATATCCTAGTTTATGCCCGTTTACTGTAAATACTATTTCAAAAGATTAGGGGCTAGACCATCCGTCATTGCCGGCCCCCAGGTGGAATCAGCATAAAATTTACCAAGAGAATCCCTGAAGAATGTGGTATTATATACCACTAAATTTGGTTAGTAAGGAATCAAATTAACATTATTTAACCCTGCCAGCCAAGTACGCATATTCATCTACACCATATCCCAGAACCCCGGCCGAGGGTGCGGGTTAAAGATAGATCTTGGCAGCACCTGGCTGCTGCTCCTTCCAACTTCTCTTGCTTCTGTCTTTACTATAGAACATGCTATGAAATTTCAGCACTGCGAACAAACTCAATGGCTTTGCCTAAGACGTTAGTGTTTTGGTGTGGGTTGAGCAGCCCATTAAGCTTCTGTCACGCTTTCTTCTGCCAAACAACCATACACACGTACAGATGAAAACAATCGATCGCTCTATGGATCACTCGAATTCTGGACGAAGAGTTTCCTCTCTGGTTTCTTTCCTAGATGCAAATCCAGTAGACGCTCTACGCAATCGTCTGGATCACATCTCGCGCGCAATTGCAACAACAAGACCGCAGGCGGCCCAATTGATTCACTTGAACAGGGTCCTGGATACCGTGGAGGCACTCCTGTACCTTCCACGCGCATCTCAGAGCTTCGAGGATGGGATCATTGCCGCTGGACAAGGACAAGACTTTGAATCTGCAGTCGGGAATGTTCAAGCTACGGACGAATATGCAGCAATATCGAGCCTGCCCGAAAGTCTTAACGAAGATGCTCCTACCGATGCTGAGACAAGCACAGCATCTCTACCGAACAGTCCAAACCTCATCCAGCATGGCGATTTGCGTGAATATCAGACCTCTGTAGCAGTTGAGGAAATGGCAGCCCAGCTGGATCATTTACTTACGGAAATGAAGAAGCGAGCAGAGGAGTCCAGTGTAAGTACGCCTGTTTCAGACGCTCTCGAACGAAGACAACTAAAATTTGTAGCATCTGGGCGATCTTGTTACAGTGTGGCGTGAGGAGACCGTTCGTGAATTGCAGACTCTCAAGGCCGAATGTGCAGAGGCTCAGGAGAGAAGCCTCGCCGAGCTACGCTATCTGCGCCATAAGGTTGATTACCTTGAGGAGCGAACCACCAATGCTTCGAATAAGTCCGCCACGAGCAGTCCTCGACGTTTCCGAGAGCCTGTTGTTGCAGAGCTAGTAGAAACCCTTGGCATACCACCGCGTTTCTCGTCTCTCGCCTCGTCACAGCAAAGTGAGAGTGACTCACCAAGTGCCATCCGTCGACAGATAGAGCGTACCCGTCAGGAAACCGAGATGGTCAACGGCTCCATTAACGAGCGGAAGAATCTTGTTGAGGACAGAGTGAAAGCTTTGAATTTGGGATAGCCTAAGAACGAGCTGCTGTCTTAGGGCCTGTGGCATAGATATGGCGTACAGAATAACCATATCGAGGAGGTAAATACGTGCGGAACTACCGCAGTTCTATCATCTATTTTGCACTTTGGGCGTGCATTGCCTTCACGCGGTATGTGGCCCAAATCATCCTCCAATTCAACTCGGGGCACCAGGATATCCCCTTTAGATAATCGATAGGCGGTTCACCTACCTTTCAGGAAGGCTAGATAAACTCTGTCTTACTTGGGAGCAATCACAGTAGAATCTCGCCTGCGTGCTCCTGCTCGAATCCCTCCGTACTCAGCTTCTTCCCTCGCGCTTTGCTCTTCTTCTTTCGTTCCAATGCCTGCTCCTTCGCCAGCGCATGCACCTCTTCGGGGGACGCTTGTTTGAAGGGCTCTGGGATGTAGTCGTCCTTGTCCAGATCGATCTCACCTAGGAGCAATACATTCTCCCCACGTACGAGAAAGATGCCGCGGGGTATGTCGGCGTAAAGTTCATTCACATATATTCGCTCGATCGTATCCTGGAGAACAAGGTTCGCTAGCGATTCCCAAGCCGCATTAGCCGCACTGTCGATGCCCCATTCCTCATATTGGAGTTGGCATACCGAACTGATCCCAACTTCGTAGGACACCGATGAGTTTCCGTCCGTCGCGTAGAACGATCATGAGCTTCTCTATGAACCCGGTCAGCTTTCGTGATCTCTTTCCGAAAGGCCTTTGAGCCTACTGTCGGTCAAATCTAGCAGCTGCGCTGCCGTCGTAAACATCTGCGGTGGCAACTGGGGCACACTCGACCCTTGCGGTCCTCCTGCAGGCCGTTGTGGTAGTTCCTGCGGGCCGGAGGGCGGTTGCCCTGCGCCCGGCGGATGAGGAGGTGGCATCTTGTCTCCTGCTCTTGCGCTCAAGGTTATGAACGACTTTGGCGGATCATGTTTCTAGCTGCATGGAACGATAGGCGGAGCCGCATCAATTGCGAGACCAATTAGAAAAAGAATGATCGAGTAGTGAGCGGGATGCTTTGGGCGCCGGATTATCGTTGCGGGACTCGGTGCGGCAAAAAGTTGCTGCGATGACCTAGCGGCGGCTTTGGAGCACAGTAGTAGCTATTGTTAGAAGATGACCCAGCTATCATGGCATCAACTTCTAGCTTCTTCGAACTTCTTTAACGCCTAAGGTTGAAATCTATCCATTTTCATGTGAACAGAGGTTCATACCAAACAAAATCATGTCGCAGCCATACGATCCCGATAGAAATCCTTACAAGGCTAGGAGGTTATGGCCGCCGGATTTCTCAACAATGAGCGCCAAAGAACAGTTCCGCCTAGAGAAAACATATCGACGGCGAGCAAAGCTTGCGTATACTCGTCCAGGATGGAACAAAGGTACGAAGATCTTGCAGTGGAGCGCCATTGGTGGTAAGTAGACTTGTAAATGTGTCGAAAGATCCTGTTGACTAAGGGAACTCAGGGGTCTTGGTCTATTCCATTTTCTTCATGGATTGGCCCGGAAAGCAAGAGTCGCCCGTGCAAGGGGTATGCTGGTTTCCTCAAAGCTACTGATGATTGTATCTAATGCATCTAAGGTTCGAGATTGGATCGATAGGAAGACAGAATCTATTTGGTCTTCCCCGTCAGCTCCTTACCTTGGACGGATCTCGGAACAAAGTCGGAAAGCGCCCTAGGGGTCTATGAGATTGTCTGGAACCCACAATTAATGTTTCATCAAGCCAGCAAGCCTGAAGGTGAAAGAAACTTGAAATCAAGCTCTCAGATCCGAAAACCCTCCTTCGACGTAAGGGATCTCGCGCCCGATACAGGCACGCGAGAAGCGAGAGGACTACAGTCAACCAGCTTTCCAAAAGCTTTGCAGCCCCGAGAGGACCTCATCTGCGACTCCGCCTTTGCCCAGACATAACGTTAATGCCCGCGTGACTAGGCCTCTCTTCATGCCACCGCTGGGAGGCGTCCAAACTCCACTCTTATCTGCCTGCGCCGCCGATTCAGGCTCAGCATCTTTGGCCTCGCTGGCGCCTACAGTGCTTTGAGAGTCTGGCACCCCGGGTGTGGTTGTTCTAGATGGCGTGTCGACTGTTCTTAAGGCAAGCAGGTGCAGGCCTGGCCCGTTTTTGGTTTCCTCGCCAGACTTGGCTAGCGAGATTGCAAGTACTGCATCTGCTACGGCAAGCTCCTCTTTTGAAGGATCGAAGATAATGTTACTGCCAACGGCGACGACAAGGAGTGTTATTGGAGGAAGATCGGAGGTGTTGGGTTGGTATAGTGGAACCGCGGCTTCCCAGTCGTCGTTGAACAGGGGATCCTCTTCTCCACTAGATATCAGGGCCGGTAGAGCGGTGGTCAATAGGGCGAGATGGATAGTGAGTGAAAGAAGCGGCACGGGATATGATAGTGGCGGAGATAACAGGAGAACCTTTGCAATCAGTGTCCTATCACCAGGAAGGCCTATTCAATCTGAGAGACTTACATCAATGTAGAGTTTCCAGTGGAACCGTTCGTTGATGAACAATTTGTCCACAAGCTCACTACGTGCGTGTAATGCCTCATTGAGAAGAGCGGCTAAGAATATAGGAAACGGATCGTCGTCTCTGAACCCAGGAATCTCGATACTCATTTCCAACCAGCTCTTACTGCCTCTCCCCTTTCCATTAGCGCGAGAGCCATGTTCCTCGGTGCCACTCATTGCCACCTCAGTAGCTTTCGAAGTAGCACTGATAGCATCATCCTGGCCTCTGTGTGTCCTCTCGACTTCGGCTTTCACTCCGACTATAGCTTCGGTACCATCAGCAAAGCAGATGCGTGCACTACCATTAGTCGCCGGGAGGATGTCGGTTTCAGCGGTCAATGGTCGGAAAGTTGTAGCGCTTCGCCCATCGGGGCGGACTGGAGGGGACAATGAAAGTGAAGCATGTAAATATGATAATTCAGCAGGCGAGAGAAGAGTCTGAGCTGTTCCAGGAGCCATTTTCACAATTGAATTGCCCGATCATTCAGATACACTCAGTGAGTCCCTTAGTTCGGGACCCTATCCTCTGCGGAAGTAGTAGAAATTTGTGTGTGGAGAGTGTGCTGGTGCTGCAGGTACTGTCTTCTTATTGAAAGTCCGCACAGTATCCACCAGAGGTAAGGGAGTACATCACGATTTTAGCGTCTTTTCTCGGTCAAGACGAAGATTCAAGGGTTGCTATCCAAACTGCCAATACGTCCGGACGCACAAGCCTGTTCCGGCTTCAGCGAGGTACTACATGTAGGTGGGAGCCGCACCTGGCGGTTTAGGTCACTACGACCAGGTCTTTCCTGTGGCGAACCCGTAAAGTACTAGTACTATAATGTTAGAAGGGTTCGTTAGCGCCAAAACTTTATCTTCAATTCTCAACTAAAAACGATCGGAAACTTCTTCTTAGAACTGGGAATCATAACTGGAATCTTCTTATCTCTACAATTCGAATAGTATGAATACTCGATATGTTTTTGTTTACGATTTCGAGAACAATCCATCGTGCGATTCCGCGTTACTGGCGGACTCCCTAACCATATTTCCGGGGGGGGGGGGGCTACGTACAAGTTGGGCCCCGCGCTAGATGACATCCCACCGAACCATGTTACTCACATTTACTCACGTTTACTCACATTTACTCACATTTTACTCATACAAATTTCTAAGGTAGGTCTGGTATCACGCCTATGAACATATGGTAGGGCGTCTTTGGCAAACACCAACGAAATGAGGGAAATACCAAGCGATGGCTCAATCTCAATATGCATACAACCCCCTTAAAGATACAAGGGCTGTCCGCTTTGTTCGACTACTACCAGGGAGTGCCGGAGGCATCCAGTGTCAATTGTTTCGAGGAACCTTAGACGACAAGACGGAGTATATCGCACTATCGTATGCATGGGGTTCAACGAGGAAGAACCAGTCGATAACATGCAATGGAAGGCCCTTACCGGTTACCGATGGGCTGATGGCGGCTTTGAAAAGACTGAGGCTACCTGATGACCCACGCGTCTTTTGGATTGACGCTATAAGTATAAACCAGAACGATGTCGAGGAACGAAATCGCCAGGTATCTTTGATGTGCGAGATCTACCAAAGAGCTACTCAACTATTCATCTGGCTCGGAGCTGGTGACAGTTATTCCTCAGCTGGCATCAAGATTATGGGAAAGTTTGCCGCTGCCCAGAATGAACTCAACACTGTCGGGCGTCTCCCATACGTACACGTGAAGCCGGATGAGTGGGTTGCGTTCACTAAACTCCTTCAGCGTCCATGGTTTGAACGGTTATGGATCATCCAAGAGCTAGCCATGGGGCAGCAATTCTCCGAAGGTTCTGGCCCATTGTTCCTTTGCGGCGTCTATCGCTTTGGAGTCGATGAACTGAAAGCTGCTTGCCAATGGTGCAATCAATTGAACCATGAAACTGATATAAACGTACCCGAAGGTACCACCATGGCGGATCTAAGAAGCGGCATTCGGCGTTTCCTAGTACTGTGTGAAATGACGAAGCACACAAATCCTGAGGAGGTGCGCCAGGGTCTTTGGAGGTGAGCATCTCATGCGTAAGTGACTCTTCAGAGCTAAAGTATGCATAGGCAGTGGTTGCTGTCAAAAGTGGCAGCTACTCGAGAGAAGAAGGCCACGGATCCCCGGGACCGGCTCTTTGCCCTTTATGGATTCCTCCGTAACGCTGACGAGCAGGTTGCTGTCGCAGATTATAGCAAGTCCACTGAAACTGTCTTTCAGGAGTTTGCTAGAGACTACATCATCAAAGCGAAGAACCTGGACGTACTTAGCGAAGTGGAGGAGCCAAGCCTTCGGACATTTCGCTACACTCCGTCCTGGGTACCTAACTGGTCTATTGAGACTTCACGAATTCCTATGCTACGGCAGTCAGAGAGGCTGGGGGCGGCCCAATCGCGAAAGCTAGACCGGCAAGCATGTGGACAGTTGACTCCAGCAATACACCTGCTGAGAGATGACACTCTCTTGATTGAAGGCGTTTGCTTCGATGAAATCGCTTGGGTGTCGGATATCCTCTCTGCCGACAAGCTCAGTCATACCGACGAGAGTCCGTGTGTGTTATTGCAACTTTGGAAGGATGTGGTCCGACCTTTGGACCCTTACCAGAGCAGAATACCCGTCATTGAAGCATTCTACAAGACCCTGATTTGTGGCAGGGAGGAAGAGGATCGACATGTGGAGAACTTTGTTGCATTCTGGAAGTCTCTGCATACAACAGAGGATGCCGACATGGCTACGTTTTGCATCAACCATCCAGAGATCATACAGTTGCTCTGCCGGCGCTCTGCCGGCGCGGAAGCAGTAGCACAGATGCATGACGCGTACAGTACCCTAGAAGCACTGTCAATCAATCCAACAAGCGAAAGAGTCACAGATCCTGAAGCATTCTTCACCACTCTTGAGATGCAAACTACGCTACATAGTCCGGATCTTCCCCGAGGAACTGCGAAACAGTTCTTACGCAATGCGGATGCTCAGCGATACCGGGACCTACTTCGCGAGACTGCACAACGCCGGGTCTTCTTCACAACGAAGCACGGCTACATAGGCTTGGGAGTAGAGGGAACCCAGGCTGGCGATATCGTTGCGGTGCTTACCGGCGGAAAGATTCCATACATACTTCGGAAAACAACCTTTGGCGATCGAAAATACGATCACAAAGCACCCAGAGCTCTCTATTCAATGCACAAGCGTCACAGTGTTGTTGCTTCTTTGGTTGGCGAGGCTTACGTCCATGGGATCATGTATGGTGAGGCCGTGAGGAAGGATCGATACGCGCAATGGGAGCGAATCGCACTAGTGTGAAGCAGACGCATCGTCTATGTGTTTGAAACGAGGAAGATAGCAAGCTACCCGTCAGGATTGCTATCGTAGCGAAGTCCTGGATCGCTTACGTCGACGAGCCGCGACAGTATACTCCTTGTCTCACAGGCGATGAGACGTGCTTCCGCAGGCCACGTCTTCCAAGATGTGTTTACCCAAGAGCCACTAAGCGCGAGGGAGCGTGGGTCGTTGAAAGGACGCACTCCACATCCGACAACGATGACCACTAGGATGATGCAAGCTCAGTTCCATCTGGTCCCTCAGAGTCACCAACATGGCGGAGAGCTTTGCTCCAAATGGTGTCGATTACAACCCCGGAGAGTAAGCCAGACTCTCAGAGCCTCATCAGAGGGCACCGTTACCCTGCTGTCGGGCCTCCACGTCCATTCGGAACATGCCTAACCGAGCGGAGTAGTGGTGCCATGAGGAGAACGTGCATCTGACACCTGTATTCCGAAACGTTCCCGTGTGGTCTACATGCGAAACACTGCGGCTGTGGATTTGTCACTGTTCCAGCGTCAACACGGCGAGAACTTTCCTCAGCCTTGCTAGCGAATGTTGGATCGCCCGGGGTGGGGGGGGGCAATGGTTTGACACCGCCTGGCTACCAAGGTCGATGCGCACTGAAGGCGCAGCGTGTCCCTCCACCCAGTGCCTGGCATCTCGGACCGGCTACCATCCGGCACTTCCCTTCTGTCCCAACCGCGCTCGCCGCTCCTCTCTAGAACTCGGGGGTCGGGGCAGGCCCCTCTTCCCATTTTTAGGGACGATGACACACCGTACGCGTCCGGTCGCAAACATTGCCTCCGAAGGAAGGCGGGAGCGAGCGTGGCTACTGCCTATAGTAGTCGTAGCTAACCACGCTATCCCGAGACACGGTTGCGTGACAGCGGGGGGTTGGCCCCAGTTAGAGGATCTCGCTCAGCTCTAATGCGGTGGCACGGTGCTCACCGGTCAGCCAAGCGCCAGAGCACTTGGCCCAAAGCAGATGCTGACTTGACGAAGAGATTGAAGCATTTCAAATTGAGTGAATCGGCATGGAGCCGCGATCATTGCTGACGGGGGCTGGTTCTCGCGATCTGGGGCCGTCTCTAACGGGTGGCGTCGATAGTCGGCGAACTTGGCATGGTGAGGCAGCCAGCGAAGTCCCGCCGGCGTTCACCTGTACACGTTTCCTACGCTGCTTACGACGGGGTGCACCCGTCGGAACTGGATCAGGTACTGTACAGGTGCCGGCGAGGACCTTGAACATACTCCTGCCAGACGACGTTTGGGTGCGCCCGGAGGGATCTGGCACACGCCCCAGAGTGCCCGCCCCGAGACGCCAGACATGCGGTCGGCGATATTGTGAGGGCGATTCTGCGCGTTGAAGAACCCCCTCCACCAACCGCCGCAACAGCTTGAATCGCATAAGTCTCAACCG